>JAQIFY010002048.1:0-13666 GCA_028533085.1 Varecia variegata | reverse complement strand
GAAGCCTAATCCAGAGCAAAGTCTTAACTCTCTTCAATTTTATGAAAGCTGAGAGTGGTGAGGAAGCTTTAGAAGAAAAGCTGGAATCTAGCAGAGGTTGGTTCATGAAGTTTAAGGAAAGAAGCTGTCTCCATAACATAAAAGTGCAAGGTGAAGCAGCAAGTGCTGATGTAAAGGTTTTAGCAAGTTAACCAGAATATTTAGCTAAAACAATTGGTAAAACAGCAGATTTTCAATGTAGACGAAATAGCATTCTATTGGAAGATGATGTCATCTAGTACTTTTATAACTACAGAGGAGAAGTAAATGCCTGACTTCAAAGATTCAAAGAACAGGCTGACTCTCCTGTTAGGGATAAATGCAGCTGGTGACTTTAAGTTGAAGCCAATGCTAATTTATCATTATGAAAACCCCAGGGCTTTTAAGAATGATTCTAAAGCTACTATCCTTATGCTTTGTAAATGAAACAACAAAGCCTGAATAAAACACATCTGTTTGTAGCATGGTTTGCTGAATATTTTAACCCCACTGTTGAGACCTACTGCTCAGGAAAAAAAAAATATTTCTTTCAAAATATTACTGCTAATTGACAATGTTCCTAGTAACCCAAGAGCTGTGATAAAAATATACAATAGATGAATGTTGTTTTCATGACTGCTAACAAAACATTCATTCTGTAGCCCATGGATCAAGGAGTAATTCTGAATTTCAAATCTTCTTATTTAAGAAATGTATTTCATAAATCTATTGCTGCCATAAATAGTGATTCCTCTGATGGATCTGGGCAAAGTAAATTGAAAAATTTCTAGAAAAGATTTGATTCTAGATACCATCAAGAACATTTGCGATTCATGGGAGAAGGTCAAAATATCAACATTAATGGGAATTTGGAAGAACTTGATCCCAACCCTCATGGATGACTTTGAGGGTTCAAGACTGTAGTGGAGGAAGTAACTGGAGATGTGGTAGAAATAGCAAGAGAAATAGAATTAGAAGTGGAACCTGAAGAGGGATTGAACTGCTATAATCTTACGATAAAACTTGATGGATGAGAAGTTGCTCCTTATGGATGAGCAAAGAAAATGGTTTCTTGAGATGGAATCTATCCTGTTGAAGATGAAGTGAACATTGTTAAAATGACAACAGAAAACTCAGAATATAACATATATTTAGTTGATAAAGCAACGGCAAGTTTTGAGGGGACTAACTCCCATTTTGAAAGAAGTTCTACTGTAGGAAAAAGGCTATCAAATAGCACTGCCTGTTACAAAGAAATCATATGTGAATAAAAGCCAGTTGATGAGGTAAACTTCATTGTTGTTTTATTTTAAGAAATTGTCATAACCACCTCAACCTTGAGCAACTGCCACCCCAATCAGTCAGCAACCATCAACACTGAGGCAAGACCCTCCACCAGCAAAAAGATTATGATCTGGTACAGGATCAGATGATTGTTAGCATTTTTTAGCAATAAAGTATTTTTAATTAAAATATTTACATATTTTTAGGCAGAATGCTACTTCACATTTAATAGATTACGGTAGAGTATAAACATAACTTTTATATGCACTGGGAAAACCAAAAAAAATTGGGACTCAGTTTATGGTGATATCTGTTTTATTGCGAAGGTATGTAACTAGACCCACAATTTCTCTGAGGTATGCCTATATAAAACCTTGAGTTTCACATAGTTAATTAGGCTCTTTTCTCTTCCAAACCCAGCTAAAAAACTAAAACAAGAAAAAAATTGGGAGAAGATATGACAAAGACTGTTACAAGTTTTACCAAATTCTTTTTTACTTCCTATAGCCTCCTCCTAGACTGAGCTTCTCAGCCTTCCAGGTGGACTTGTCTGGGTCCTTAAATTCTGACTTAGGAAATGAGTTGGAAGAGATATGCACCAATTCCAGAATAGGTTCTAAAAAACCTTCCCTATTAGTGATGGTGTTATCAGTGAACTAACTGCCTCCAGCAATGAAAAGATATTGAACAAGAAAGAAAATGTGCTCACAGTGCATACACAGCTCAGTCACGAACAATTCTTACAGAATCTTGTGCATAATGTGGACAAAATTGACCTTAGACTGCACCATAACCATGTTGGGAAGTGAAAGAATGGAGGACTACAAACATGAAGTGTGTAAGAGCACTAAATCTCTACCTCCAGCAACAGAGAGGAAATCATCACAGAAAAAAATTGCCATCAAGATATATTAATAGTAATATAAACAGAGCATTTGGAAATATGTAGATTAAGAAAAATAAAGCTGAAAGAGTAGGAATCTATTGCCCAGGGAGGGGAAATTAGGAACAAAGAGGTCTTATAATTTCTCATTATGATTCTGATATTATGATTTGACTTTTTAAAATTTATTTAAATAGATTATTTTAAAATATTCTTTTTAAGAAGTAAAAATAAGGTGAAGAAACGTATTATAGCATAAAAATATCTAAGGCACTATAGTTGAGGATAGGCAAACCAAAGACCACTTACTGGTGTTGTAGGAGAGATTCTAGCCTTGCCAACAATAGCAACTAGACAATTTAAATATTCATACAATTATATTAATGCCAAACCACATCTCCCAGATCCTGAGTATTAATCCTGGCTTTGCTGTAGGCTTAAACTTGACCTTAAGTAAGTCTCCTTTCTTCCCAGGATCCTCAAAAAATAAATAAAATAAAATAAATGGGATGGGAAAATAATACACTATGAATTTCAAAAACTGAAAAATGGCTTTGCCCATTCAAAGTCAATGAAAATTGTCCTGCTGATTGCCCATATCCCATGTCAAAATATTCCCAGGATTTACTCTCAAGAAGGTTTGCTAGGGAGTTTTATTTTACAGTGACTATGAAGTCTTATGAATTCAGCAAAACCCTTCACCACATCCAGTCTTCTCAGGCCCCCTTTCATTTTGTTCATGGATGTTGGCATCAATTGAACAATATTTTGACCTTTTTTAAAGGGCAGATATAATACTACATCAGCTTGGTTTGCTGAACTTTAGACTCCTCTGAATTGGAGAGTATTTGGGAGCTCCTGGGTAGATTTCGTATATAATGTCATGGCAGAATTAATGATTCATTTCTTATAGGAATTACAAAGCTTTCTTTAAAAACAAGTTAAAATATATATCATTTAAGCTTGAACATTCACACCTATTGTTGAATCAGCAACCCTCAGGATAAGCAGAACTAGATTAAAAGGGAAACAATGATTGGATCAAGAAAAATATGCAAAATCAAAGGCATATTGTTCACAATTTTAGAGAAAGAACATGAGTGGCTCTAGGCATAAATAGAAAAGGGCGAGCACTTATCAGAAATTCAAAATACATTTTTGGGACCGCTTACTTGTTTTGTTCTTCCTTCTTTGGCCAAAATCTGTACCCTATCCTTGGCATTCCAGTTTTTTTTTTTTTTTTCCCCTAAAGTAGATTTTCCCTCATTGAAATTTATTCTTTAAGCATTTCATCCCATAGATGTTTGAGCACTCCAAAGTGAAACCCAATATGATAAACTAACTCATTTTCATCATCATCTTCTTCATCATGAATATCATCCCAGTTCATATTTCAATCACGTTTAACAGTTCACAGGATATCAATCCCCACAATCAATCTGTGAAGGTTGGTGTTAATAATATGCTCATTCGAAGTCGATATTGGTCATGCAAATACAATTCTAATTATAGTATCTGACATATTATACATACTTAGTAAATACTAGCTAGTAATTTAATTTTCTTATCTTCCATGACACAGTAGTGAGAAAGAAATAGTGTATTTGAGAGAGAAACAATTCTCTGATCCATGTAACCCCAAATATATTAAAGTAGGCACATGTTCAAATCAGATGCAAAACAGTTTTAATGATACTCAGTTAATGGGTATTTATTGACACTACTGTACAAGGTAGCATGTGAGGCAAGATGATGACCACAAAGTTCAGGGGAGTCTACTGCAGAGTCAAGTGGCCCGGGAAGCCTATGTGAAGGCAATGAGGGGAGCTTAGCAGGACCTTGCTTTCAGCAGCTCTGTGCTCTTGTAGCTCACGGTGGGTGTGTGAGCTGAAACGGGGCAAGGAGCTCATCTAGCAGGCTCTAGCTCTGCTGCTGTGGAGCCATCCTGTTCTCAGTGCCTCCAAAGCCCACTTTCTTTAGACTACTCACCAACGTTTGAATGACATCTTCAGCAGGGTTGTTCCAGAAGCTGAACCACTCCCAAGCCATGGTGAAAACCTCAGAAGAGCCAGGCAAAGCAGTTGTGGAGGACCTGCTAGCCAGGAGGTGGCAGTTGCTGACTTCTTTTTTGCAAAAAAAAAAAAAAAAAAAAAAAAAAAATGAGTGTATCTTTGATAGTGGTGGAGAGAAAGGAATCCTCGAATCATCTGCTGTGATACCACATAACCAGTTCTATTCTCCAAAAGAAGAGATGGCCCCTGACTACAGGCACTTCCATGTTAAGCTCCTAAGACCCAGGGAAAAAATAAAGATATTGTTACAAAATAGGGATAATATCAGAGAATGCTCCATCCCCAAATATTAATAGTGTTTGATATCAAATAAGTCCTTTCTGCTCTATTCATTCTTTTATAAGGCGAGCGGTTGAGCGAGGTGGTCCTTGGGATCCTTAACTATATTAGCCTTTTTATAAATCTAAGTCTGACATATAGCAGTACAAAGAGTATTTGGCTATAGGAGTTAAAGAAAATAGAAGTGTACATAGGGTTTTTAAGAATATTTAGATTCCTAGGGCTCTTTGTCATAAAAGGTGTTCATAGCCATTCTTCCTGAAGGTAGCTATTGACTGGGTGTACGGGGAGCTGGAAAGATGCCAATACAATAATTACACAATAATTTCTGTAATTGTGGCTATTGCCTCAAATCCTCCCATTTTGCTAGTATATGTTGCAACCACGGCCCCTGTCCCCATCCCTCCCCCCGCCACCCTGGAGACCTTTTCATCTTTTTGCTGTATGCATATGCCAGTCTACCAGGGAACAGGAGAATTGTTTTGGGGAGGGACACACAGGGGGAGGCTGGATCCTTGGGTTGCAAGCAGCTGCGACATGCTGGCAGTCACTGAGACAAGCTTCCTCCCCTTACCTGTTGGTCCATGGTTTATCTGGCTTCTCAAACTCAAACCTTAAACTCCATTGAAGTCTAATATTTCTGACTGAGAGTGAAATGAAATCACAATGCAGGAAAACATTACAGAAGGAAGAGAGAAAAAAAGGAGCTGCCATTTGTAGGACATAACAACCAACCACTACTTTCTCTTAGTTATGAAGCTGAAGAGAAAGACAAGGTAATGAGATTTAGACTTATAGGTCTCAATAAAAATGAGAATGATATTATATTTTATGGCCCAATTATGACTTACACTGTCCTACTTAGTCTCCCCGGAGTTTATATTGTACCTCCATCTCTGGTGCTCCTGCAGCATGCAGTGCCCATGCTCCTAGGATAGATCTCACTCTGACTCCTGCCCAAATTCTGGTTGATGTCCCCTGCTTCCTCAGCAGTTGGTTCAAGTGTAACCTAAAGTGGCAGGAATAAGCCACAGGCCAGGTGGTTCTGAGTCATTTGCCTTTGCACAGTCCTGCCTGACGATGCCTGTTTAACACTGTCAGTATGGGGGACACAGATGAGAAAGGATCAAGGACCTCTGAGCATCTACCAAGTGCCAAATACTATGCAGGCACTTCAGAAATTTTATTTGATTTAATCTTCACTAATTATTTTCAAAATAATTCCTGCATTTTCCTCCTCCTGAAAGAGAAGCCCAGAAAAATTTGGTAATACTTATAGATCCCAAATATTCCCATAAAGATAAAGTAGTTATCTTTATGCTACATCTTGCTGCTTCTGTGGTCACCAGATGCTTGTGTAATAGGGATGTGTTGAACTAATGTCCTCTCTAAGGGTATTATTTCACACCTATGTATTGTTATAGGGATTCCCTCTTTTCTTCTACCTACCCTCCCTCAGATGCTCAGAGTTCTGTTTTCTTTGCTCTGTGCTTATAGAAGTCTGCCAGAGAATTAGCAATGTCTGGGTTTGTCTTCATGAAAAAACAGTGGTTGGGCACCAACTGAGGTCTTGGGCACAGATAGAATTCCCAAAGGAAGACTAAAGGGTACAATCCTGGATTCTTTTGACAAGAAACCCATGGTAAAAGCTATGAGAAGGAGATTATGGACAATCATCTAAGGGAAGACAGGCTATCTGCAAATAAAGACAGCCCTGCTTGGCTACTGAGTATTTAAGTAAGGTTTCTCATCCATGTGGCTTATGCCCAGGCTTTTTACTCTGGATTTTACAAACTCTCCTCCATCACTATCTATTATTTACATTTTACCATAGAAGTCTCTTTAAAGCCTACTCAATCTGTAAGTAAATATGTACTCTGTGCCAAAATCTATTCTAGGTGAGCAAAGAAAAGACAATGAAATGGCTTCAATTTCAAGATATCTCAGTGTCATTGGATGAAGAAAGACAAAAACCCATGAAGTAAGAAGAGGCAAAACAAGATAGTGTAGACTCAATGTCAGATTCTGAATGATATATATATACTCAAGATTCTACATAACCTAACACATTGATTCTACCACTGTTATGATTTATGCCTTGTGGAAAACAGAGACTCTGAGTTCAATGACTTTTGTTCTATTTGTATTTATATTTGTGGTGAATTTTTTATGAAAGCTGACCAGCATCCAGTGGATATAAACTTTACCTATAGCATTTCTGGCTATTAGCAGAGTTGTGGTAGTGATTTGAATTATTAATGTTTTTTATTTCCCCATGGGATTGTACAAATGGATGTTCATTTATGCATTTATAAGAAGAATATCTAAAACAGACAGCCAGAAAGATCAGAGGAAGGAAAGGCTTGGAATCAATCTAACCTGCCAAGATATAAGAGATCCTTTCCCATATGTTTCTGGCTTTGGATGATTTGAGAGTAAGCATCTCTCATTTTGACTAAGCATCTTTTCCAACTATTGATATGAATGTGCATAGTACAGAGAACAGGAATGGGCACATAGTGCACAATAAATGCAAGTTTATGGAAATGCTGTATAAAAGAAACCTGTCTGCTTTTCTGTAATCATGCTATTCCATTATATCACCATGAGTATATGATTACGTCTTTTTACATCAAGTATCTCCAGATAAGGTCCCATCTCCCTTTACTTTCTCTCAAATGGCCACGTATTTGGTCATGTTGTGTTTATGTATGTATGTATTGATTGATTTGGTTCATTTATTTATATATTGCTATTTAGCATATATTAACCTATGATCTTGGCAAGGTCTATATTTCCATTGTATATTTAAGCTGAATGGTTGGGTCATGCCTTCTGTACCAAACTAAATCACACTTATTCTCTTGGGGTTTTAGTAGAATTTTCCTCTATTTGTGTACATCAAAAATATTCTTTACTTTCATTTCCTCCATCATTCTAGACTCTGATAAATAAGAGATGAGCTTCTTGCTTGTTCCATTCAGTGTATTTCAACACATATTCTCAAGCATATAATATGTACTGGGCATTGTGGTAGGTTTTGGAGATACAAAACATACCCATGACACTGATTATAGACACTTGCAGTTTATTAGAGGAATATACACAAATAAACAGACAATTTCAATATAAACTCATATGTAGAATGATCCAAAAATATGTTTACAATGAGCGCAGGAGCTCCAGATAGCTACACAAATCAGGAAGATGCTTGTCCCAGGGGCTGCATTCAAATTATGTCTTGAAGAATGAGGAAGAGTTAACTAGGTGGAGGCAAAAGGAGGGGAAACATATCCGAGGTAAAGAGAAAAATGAGAAATTGTATATGGGCATAAAGTCACATGTGGACAGAGAAACATTTTGGAATAGAAGTACAAAGAAATTAATTTGGTTCCATCTAGACCTCTACTTGTCAAAGTATCCATGTTTTTCCTCTATAACTCCTATAGCTCTAAGAAACTGGAAGGTAATGATGACAGCTAACATATTCTAGAACTCATTATAGGGCAAGAACTATTTCACATCCTTTACATATATGTTAACTACCTGTATTAACTCATCTAAATTTTATAATACTCCTATAAAATCAAGTGTCATTATTATCTTCAGTTTTACAGATGAGAAAACTGAGGAACAAACAGGAATTTGGTGGAGCTGAGATTTGAACTAGGCAACTTAGTTCAGGAATCCATGATTCTAGCCTGTACACTATCTGCACACACATACATGCACACACACAGAGACCAACTGAGATGCATGATTTTCCCTATTGTCTTTTATATTGCATAGTATGGATAACCTTTGGGGGTTCTAAAAGAGCTTAGAGTATCCTGTATGTTCCAGCCTTGAGATTTGGGGAGAGACAAGGTATATGTGTTGGAAGGGTATAGTTGTGTATTCATAACAACCTGTTTATTTAATATAACAATTCTCATTCAAATCAATCCTGTGCTATATGAATTAATCTGCAGAAGTATGTGGAAACCTAATCTAGAAAAGTTCTTCAGTAGCTTTGTGACTAAGAGAAGAATCACTCTGTGAGTCAATGCCCTTATTTATAAAATAAGGCATTCAGCACAGGAGATACTGAGGTTGTTCCAAACAGAGCATTCTATATTGTAATGCTACAGTGCACCTTTCATAGTTAGGCTCCTACATATTAATACAATGCTTGTACTTTGATAGTCAATGATGCCCTCAGCTAGGGAAATCAATAAACAAAAGAGTATCTAGAATCAGGAAAGAAGAGTGATGAGGTCAAATCACAGTTAAGCTTATTTCATTCTTGAGATAAAATTCAATGCAAGACTTCAAAAAGAGTTACTCAAAAAGGTATTTGTAAATGACTTCAATATAAAAATATTTATATTTTCAAAACCTTGGATCACATATAAAGGAGAATTGATAGAAATAAATATTCTTAAACTGAGGACTCTTTCAGTTGTATCTCAGTGTAATAGTACCCCTGCCTCATCTACCTACAGCTGTTCCGGAAGAACAGCACCTGCAGTTAGAGATGGCGTACCATCCATTCAAAGAGACTCCCCAACCCAATTATAAATAAACACTTGTATGTAGCAGGAGCCATCTCTCTGTAGACTGACTTAACATCTCTCTTAGAAAGATGAAAAAGACATTAAGAATGGCTCCCCTCTGCCAAAAGTCCAAAGAAGTCAGCAATATTTACATGGAGACACTAGGTATAGTGCCATTTTAATTTGAATCTTTTGGTCAAAACATACTGAAGAAATAATACAGTATTGTACTCTCTGATGGTTTTGCAAAGTATGCCCTTCACAGAGCCATGTTTGAAATATCCCAAATCTATCTTCCTAACCATGTCCAGAATGTGTCATGTCTGCCAGGCTGGCATCTAACCGTGATTCATTGGAATGTGTTGGAAATGTGATTTGTGTGGGAGTCAAATAGAAATCAGATTGGGCCCATCCCTTATATCTATATCTCTCTATATACATTTGGCTTTGACATTCATCAAATTACTCTGACCTAACAAAGCTTTCTTGCACAAAGTAATCTCAAGCGACAGTGCACAGCTATGTGTATAATATGAAAGGAGTTGAATGGCTAAGTAGTCAGCTTGACAGTATCGCTGAAATCTTTTATTGCATATATTAGAGAGTTAAACATTGCAATCTGCTTTTCCTGTGAGACCCAATGAGTAAGGAAAAAGCCAGGTTTACTCAGGATTAGACTGGTTTTCCTTTGTTTTCTTGCCAAAAAAGAAACAGTCTTGATTAGCTTATGGAAGGCAAAATTTGCATCTCTATGCTTACAGGGGTGAAACTTTTCTGCTAAAAATCCATTTTCAGAAGGATCCTCTTGAGCTAAATATTTCATCCCACTCTTCTGTCTCCTAAATTAAAAACAACTTTATTTTCATTTCTGATTTTGTAAATGGGAATTTTATCCACTTCATGAGTATGACTCATATATGAATCATACACTTTGGGGAACTGCTGAATCGAAAAGTCTTTTTGTTTGTTGTTTGTTTATCTCACTCTGGAAGCAGCTCTTGTGCTTAACCCAGCTCTCCCGGACATGTGAGCCTTGACACACTCTGATAATCAGATGAAAATAAATTATAACTGTGCCAATAACAATGACAATGGAGAATGAAGAGGAGAAAAGAACTGCCGGTTCTCAAATGACCACTGACAGTCTGTGACCAGAATATCTGCATTGGAAAAAACAATATGTTTGTATACACGTACACATGTATACATACACACCAAATATTCCATGGCGTCTGCCACTTCTTCATTTTAGAATGGAGTTTGTTCCCTGGGGAAGCTGCAATAACCCTTTTGGGATTTCTATAATTTTCTAGAAACTAATTCCCTTAAAGTTATTGCAAACCTTAAGCAAACCCTGACTCGAGGTACTCCGTGCTTTCTCCGATTTTTTTTTCGAGGTACTCTGTGCTTTCTCTGATTTTTTTTTTCCTTTTCTGAAAGGAAGTATGACATGACATTTTTACATTATTCTATGAAACACTAAAGCTATCCCAAATCCAGAATTAATTGATTTTATTTAATAAACTTTGTACAGTACTTATGCAGTGAGATGCCAGGTGCCTTTTATTCTAAATCTTTACCAACTATGACTACTCATTTGATGCTCATGAAGTCACTGTGGGGAGATGTGATTATTATCCTCATGTGAGGTGCAGAGAGGTTAGGTAACTTGCTCAAGTTCACACAGGTAGGGAGTTTCAGAGCTTCACTCGAATGTAGACAGTCTAGTGCTAGAATCTATTATCTGAGCCACTCTACTATGTGTAGAAACTAGAAAACTGTACTGGAAAATTAAAATATAAAGAGTAGGCATAGGATTGGCTAGAAACATTATCTCAGAGACTAAAAAATGAGCCTCCCAAAAACTATCCCCTGCACCCATCTTTCCCACTGTTTGAAATTATGCAGTTAAACATTCAGTGTGGAATTATAACATTACAGAGTTAAAATACAGGTGAGAGGTTACCAACTCTCTTGGCAGATACTAAACTGAGAACTACAGCAGTTGAGCAACTTATACAAGATGATATGGCAAACAAATTGCAGAACTAGAACCATATTCTTGTACTTTCAATTCAAACAGAAATGTCTGAAAGGAATCAGGTGAGGCTAAATTAAATCTTAATAATCATGTATTTAAGAGGAACTGTTGTAGCTATTTTATACATGTTAATTGTCTTTCTGCCTCAATCATTCATAAAGTGCACACTACCAAAGCAAGCTAATTACATCTTTTGAGTTGACGATAAAAGATCATGAAGACATATTTGACATGCTCTAGAATGAATAGTCCATAAACAGAATAAATAAATACTTCAAAATACAATTTTACTTCTAAATAGGAGCTCTGAGAAGTCATGAGAGACTTGCCCATTTTACTTTATACATTTTGTTTTAGATTTTTATAAACATTTAATTCTTGTAATTAAAACAAAGCATTATTAATGAAAAGTTAGGAGAGAAAATATTTTTCTCAAATAAGTTGATAAATCAAAAATGTGACCCCGAGGTGAAAATAATTAGCATTTTTAAAATCTTTTCATTTTGAACTAATTTGAAACTTATATAAAAGTTGCAAAAATAGGAAAACAGTGCTTGTATATACCTGATCCAGCTTTCCCTAATGTTATCACCCTATATAATTATAGTATCAATAGAAATATCAAAACCTAGGAAGTTAACATTGGTAAAATATTATTAAAAAAACTGTATCCCTTATTCAAATATCACCATTTTTTTCCCACTAACGTCTTTTCTCTATTCCAGGATACTACGTTGCGTTTAGATATTACTTCTTATTTGTCACCTCTAATTTATAAAATTCTCTCAGTATTTCCTTTTCTTTCATGCTGTGGACAATTAAAGAATATTTGTCAATTATTGTGTACGATGTTCCTCAATTTGAATCTGTCTGGCATTTTTTCTTGATTAGATTAAAGTTAGGCATATTTGGCAAGAATGCTACAGAAATGATACTCTAAGCATCATACCAATGGGTTCATATCAATTTGTCTTACTATTGGTGAAATTAACTTTAATCACTTAATTTTGCTCATGTCTGCCTGAGTTTTTCCACTGAAGAGATACTAACTTACCCTTTCTAATTAATAAACTTTTGGAGAAAGATAATTTAAAAATATACAAGTCCTGTTTCTCTTCAAGTCTTCACTCTCTAATTTTAGCATCCATCCAACCTTGTCTGCAACAATTATTGCTATGTTGTTTGCTTAATGTTGACATTTTATTTCCCCTTTCTTTCTACACTTATTAATAAGAAATCTACTCTAAGAAAGAATTGCCATTCTCCCCCAACTTTAATTACTTACATCAGAATGAATTAATAAATATTTATTTTATTAAAATTTATTTTTTTCTGGAAGCAGATTCCCTCAACCAAAAAAATATATTTTTTTTATTATTTCTTTTGTTGGTCAAATTGTTTGAGCTTTGTCCATTAGCAGCATCTTCAGGTTGGTTGCCATATTCTTTAGCCAAGTGCCTATCCTTTCTTGAGAACTTCCTTACTACTTGATAACACAACATGCTCCAGGCCCATCTTTAATTATTTTCTCTGCCCCAGAACTACTGCTTCTCCAAGTAATCCTTCTTGATCTTGATTTTGTCATTTTCTTTTTAACCTGTTATTGGTGGTTCTTATCATTCATCCTTTTATTTTTATATATTCAAATATTTCAATATTTTCTTTTATTGTCTCTAGAATTTCAGTCATAGTTAGAAAGCATTTTCCTGGACAAAGCTTAAAGAAGATTACACTCATATTTTATTACAGCACTTTCATGATTTTATTTCGAATACTAGATCCTTAATCTATTTGCAAGTTAACCTCACATAAAGTATAAAATATGGATGTAATCCATATGATATAATATGCCTACTCAGTTGTCCAAGCATTGTTGATAAGGAGTCCTATTCTACATGAGTGATTCAAAGCGGCTACTATAAATCTCCATATGTGGCTGGGTCTGTTTCTGGACTTTCCATTCTGTTTACTGGTTTATATGGATATTCCTGTGCAAGTGTCAAGCGATTTTAATTATAGAGTCTTAATAATATCCTGGCTGGGCACGGTGGCTCACGCTTGTAATCCTAGCACTCTGGGAGGCCGAGGCGGGAGGATCGCTCGAGGTCAGGAGTTCGAGACCAGCCTGAGCAAGAGCGAGACCCTGTCTCTACTAAAAATAGAAAGAAATTATCTGGCCAACTAAAAATGTATATAGAAAAAAAAAAAATAGCTGGGCATGGTGGCGCATGCCTGTAGTCCCAGCTACTCGGGAGGCTGAGGCAGAAAGATTGCTTAAGCCCAGGAGTTTGAGGTTGCTGTGAGCTAGGCTAACGCCACGGCACTCACTCAAGCCCGGGCAACAAAATGAGACTCTGTCTCAAAAAATAATAATAATAATAATAATAATATCCTTTAATATGTGGTAAGGCTAGCTGCCCCTTGGAGTGAGCAGAATGGTGGCCCCCTAAAACATACCCCTATATCCTAATCCCCAGAACCTATGAACAGCAACTTCTACGGACAAAGTTCGAATATTGTGTGATGTGACACAAGTTGTAATTATGTTAAAGAT
>JAQIFY010002047.1:0-13666 GCA_028533085.1 Varecia variegata | reverse complement strand
TGAAGGACAATGACTCAGGAAGAATAAGATGTATATTAAATACAAATTCAATCAAGCTCTTCCCACCACAAAGCTAATATAATAATATAGCCTTAGTACAGTGTTTTATTTTCTTAGTAGGAATCTGGACAGGTTTTGTGTTTTTAACTTAATGCTCATGTTACCTGGAAAGATTTTAATCATCACATAGGTTAAAATATAATTTTTAAAAACAGTGAAATTATGACTCTCATGTAAATATAAAATAAATATGTGTCAAATATTTTATTTAACTCAATAGTGAAGGGAACGGTAAGATGTTATGACTGGTTGAAAGAACACTTAAGAAATTAAGGTATTTGTGGGGAATTTGTCAAAGAAAATTTAGGATAAGATTGTTGAGTTGGATATAAAACTCTTTAATGTCTAGTAGTTTGTAAATGTAATATTTGAGGTTATCTGTCCTCAAAGACAAATTGTTTTCATCTTTATTGGAACAAATCTGAAAATTAACAAGTAACTTAACTAAGTCTGTGACTTTTAATAATCAATAATGTATAATAATAATAATAATGTGTCATACTGAAAAGATGTGTGACACACATTATTTTTCTCATTTCCAAGTTTTGGACAATTTTCCTGATACAAAATAAATATGCAACTAATCTTTATATGACATAAAAAAAAAAAAAAGAAATACAAGTTTATTCTGTATTTTCTACTAAATATGCCATTTCCACTAAAGATACTAAGGATTCCATTAAAAACTATTTAGATGAAAAGTCAATGAAAATTTGAAAGTATTAAACAAGATTTTCAGAAATTCCAGCAAGCACTGTTCAGTGCTTTCAGTTTAGTGTTTTCAAAAAAAAAAAAATTCACTTAATAGAGTGACGTGTATGAAATGTCTTTCTCCTTTCATCAGATTTACTAATCTTTGTCTGTCCCTTACACCGCTCAGTCTACTTGCTTCTCATATTAAATTTACTTTATCCAGTCACTGCTTCTTCAGGGCTCTGGTTAGTCACAATTTCCAGTAAAATTTCTAAGAGGAGAGTTAAGGTATGAGCCACTGCCCCACTGCTGAAGTAGGTCCCAAGGTTCCTTAACTGATATCCAACATCTCCCTCTTCTGTCCTTTCTAGAGTTCCCTCACCCTCTGCTAGCACTTCTGGTGATCTAGGTGACTCATCTAATGTGATGACCCAGGCCTTCATCCTTGAGTAGTCAAAGTACCTGTTAGCAAGCCTTTGTTGCTCCACTTGCCAATTTACAATTAAAATTGGTCATGGGAATACCACAAAATGTTTTGGTGGATCATCTAATGACAAACGTATTCCTCCCTGCCCTAATTTATAGCAGCAACTTTACCACCTCTATAATGAACAGAGTCACAATTACCCCTGCCAATATGGCAATTCCTTTCTTGGCATGTTGATGTGCTAGAATGGAGACCCCAGAATGCCAAATGGCAGCTGTAGTTTTAAATTAAGTTAAACTCTTATTATTGTGTTGCCAGGTGAAAGAATTTCCCTTCTGGGAACCAAGATCTCTAGACCCACAGAGCCTAGATCCGTGCAGTGACAGTGAATTGGATCATCCTTACTTATATTCCTTAGTTCCCACATCCATGTAGTCTACCTAATGAGGACAATACAACATATAACAGTCATTGGTTGAGGGCAAATACAGTATTCTGAAGAACAGGGCCCAGCATTTGCAAGTGTCAATGATTCCCTCAATTGTACCATCAGGAGGTCATTCCTATGCTCTATCAGACAAGCAGCATCCAAAGAAGGGTGCAGGTATAAGCTATTAGTAAGCAATATTTCCAGAAGCCAGAGAATGTGTGCACCAATCTAGTAAAGGGCATTTGGCAGGGTACCAACTGCATCTGCTACAGGAAGATCAACAAGAATTGAAATTTGAGCTGACTCATATCTCACAACTGCACAAAAGCTGAGGACTCCAAGGAACAGAGGTAATACAGGGAACAAAAAAAAAATCATCAAAAATTTTAAATTTTCAAAAAACATATGAAAGAAATAGCATTAAACTAGAAAGGGTACTTTGAAAAAGAAATAATCCAAAAATAATAAAGAACTATTAGAAAGTAGAAATGTCATAGACAAGGTAAAAAATTCAGTGGAGGAATCAGAAGATGAAGGATATTTCTCAAAGATAGAGTAAAAAGATTGAAAATTGAAAAACAGAAGAGGTATGATGATAAATTTAGGATATTCCAACATTTGACAAAAGTTCCAGAAACATAGAACAGAAGAAATTGGGGGAAGAAAATCATTAGTGAAATTATTCAAGAAATTTTCCCCAATCAGGACATGCATGCCTCTATAGATGGAGAGAATCCACTAAATGCTTACACAATGAAAAGACCTATCAACCACACATCATCATAAATATCCACAAGCACCCAGATACAGAGTGAAAAAGTTTCCAGAAAGGGAAAATTCACATACAAAAGAATTAGAATCGTATTAGAATTCTCAAGGACAACATCAGATGCCAAAAGACAGTGGAAAATGCCTTCAAAGTTCTGAGGGAACATTATTTTCAACCTAGAATTCCGTATCTAGCTAAACTATTAATCAAGGATGAAGGAAAAGTAAATTTTACCTTCTTTTCATTCTTTATTGGGAAGCTGCTAAAATAATATGCTCAGCCAAAGAAGAAAAGACAAGATCCAGGACATGGAACATTTAACATAGAAATACAACTATGAAAGATCTCTACAAGAGAAACTACAAAATACTGATGGAAAAAATTGTAGAGGACATAAACAAATGGAAAAATATCCTGTGCTCATGGATTAAAAGAAATAATATTATTAAAATGACCATACTACACAAAGCAATCTACAGATTGAATACAATATCACCATCAAAATACCAAAGTCATTTTTCATAGAATTAAAAAAAATCCTAAAGTTCATATGGAGCCAAAAAAGAGCCCAAATAGCCAAAGCAATCCTAAGCAAAAAGAAAAAAGCTAGAGGCATCACATTAGCTGACTTCAAATTATACTACAAAGCTATAGTAAACAAAATAGTATGGTATTGGTATAAAAACAGATATATAGATATAGATATAGATATATATCAATGGAACAGAATAGAGAACGCTAAAATAAAGCCACATATTTACAGCCAACTGATCTTTGAAAAAGTTGACAAGAACATACACTGGGGAAAGGATACCCTTTTCAATAAATGATGCTGGGAAAATTGGATTGCCATACACAGAAAAATAGAGATAGGTGGACCCCTATCTCTCACCATATGCAAAAATCAACTAAAACTGGACTAAAGACTTAAATGTAAGATCTTAAATTATAAAAATACTAGAAGAAAGCCTAGGGAAAACTCTTCTGGACATTGATCTAGCCAAAGCCTTCATAACTAAGTCCTCCAAAGATCAGGCAACAAAAACAAAATTAAATAAGTGGGACTTAATTAGACTAAAAAGCTTCTGCACAGCAATCGAAATAATCAACAGAGTGAACAGACAACTTGCAGAATGGGAAAAAATATTTGCAAGCTATGCATCCAACAGGGGACTAATATCCAGAATTTACAAACAACTCAAACAACTCAACAACAACAAAAAATAATAATCCCATTACAAAGTGGGCAAAGGACATGAATAGACATTTTTCAAAAGAAGAGATACAAATGCGCAACAAGCATGTGAAAAAATATCCAACATCACTAATCATCAGATAAATGCAAATTAAAACCACAATGAGGTATCCATCTTACACCAGACAGAATGGCTATTATTAAAAAGACAAGAAATAATAGACATTGGTGAAGATGCAAAGAAAAGAAAACTCATACACTTTGGTAGGAATGTAAATTAGTACAATCTCTATGGAAGACAGAATGGTGATTTCTCAAAGAACTAAAAATAGAACCACCATTTGATCCAGCAATCCCATAACTGTGTATCTACCCAAAGGCAAAGAAATCATTATATAAAAAGATACCTGCTCTCATATGTTTACCACAACACTATTCACAATAGCAAAGATACAGAATCAACCTAAGTGTCCATCAATGTATGATTGTATAAAGAAAATGTGGTATATATACACAGTGAAATACTATTCAGCCATAAAAAAGAAAGAAATACTGTCTTTTATAACAACTTGGATGGAACTGAAGGCCATTATCTTAAGTGAAACACACAAAAAAGAAGAAATTTTTAAAATAAATATAGGCAATGTTAATCCCATATTATTGAGATATAGTCATTAATTCATTAAGTCAAAAACTACTGCATGGCTTTTATGTGCTAAGAATTGTGCTAGATGCTGAGAGCAGAAATATTTCTACAATATGACATGCCTTCCTAAGGACTTCACAGATTTGTGAAATAATAGACACACTACCATTTGGTAAGGTAAACTACGATATTTGTTTACAAGATGGTAATATTCTTTATATTTACTTTATATCAAAATATTAAATAAATATAATAAATGATGTTAGCAATCTTTGTTCATACAAATCCCTCTTTCATGAGTAGCTGTTTTTCTGATATTCTCATTTTGTTAACCATATACTCTTTGGGTGGCGGTAATATCTTCCCTTTTCAATGCTACAGTATTAATACTCTAAAATCATCATTACTCATTAACAATCATTAATAATACAGTCAACTCTCAATTTTGATAGTCGATTTTCCAGAAACCTAGCTTTGGTCCTTACACCCTCTGGCCACTTGTATTTGGGGGCACATCATTCCCTGTTAGCATCTCCCTTAAGGGTGTTCAGTAGGAAAGAGGAGGCAAAACTCAAATCCATGTAATATTCTGCTGAGAATTATAAAATCTTAAAATTGGAAGTAATCTCCAAGGTTATCTATTCCAACTCCCACTCAGTGCTGGAATCTCCTCTATCCTATCTCCAACAGATATTTACCCAAGTCAGATTCTGCTTGAACACTTTCAATAATAACAGACCCAATGCCTAGTAAATTTTGCAGTCTTTTCCATGTTCACAGTTCAAATAGAAGCTCAGTTATTACACACACACACACACACAAACACACTATTTCTCAGGCAAAAAAAAAAAAAAAAGAAATTCTTCCAAAATATTATGCTCTAAATACCTCACCCCCTATATTTCCTATGAGTCAGGCAGGAAGGATGGGAGGGAGGCAAGGAGGGAGAGAGGAAAATGTTAACCTGAAGAATGAGTCATTAGTGCATTTACCGCCCTCTCTGCCCCACCACCATGTGAAGATGCAGCAAGAAGGCAGCCATCTGCAAGCCAGGAACAGGGCCCTTACCAGAACCAGATCATACTGGCACCCTGATCTCGGCCTATTAACCTCCAGACTATGAGAAAATAAATTTCTATTGTTTGAGCCACCTAGTCTATGGTATTCTTTTATGCCAGCTCTAGCTGACTATGACAACCAGTCTTAGAGAGATTTTTTGAAGTATATCAAGGAATTTATCAGAGCTCAAAACACTTTTCTTGCCAACTCAACTTAATGCCCACAATTTAAAAGATGTTACAGATTCATTTTTGTTCAGACCACTTATTTAACCTTATTGATTTTTTTAAGGGAGCAACAAAATACAGAAGAGTAAGAAAACCTGTTAGGAGGGTAACTGAATTCTGGACTTGAATGTACAAAGATCATTTAACATACCTGTTGCTCAGTTCCTCTTCTTTAAAATGAAGGGTTTGAATTTTAAGTGATCCCAAATCTCCCTTCCATATATAGAATTCTCCAAATCTTTAAATATAAAAGGACCTTCTAATTTTGGAAGAAAAGGAATGGATGTATAATCAATTTGGTTGAATGTGCAAAGAACTTTGGAATCAGGTATAAGGGAGTGATAATACCTCTTAACCAAGAGCATTACAGAATTCTCCATAAGGAGGCTGAATTTTTCCCATTAAGGATTAAAGTGTCTGAAGAGTGGATATTATTATTGGGGCTTAATTATGAAAGTGAAAAGTATAGTTGAGGCCTCCAAAATGTAGTCTGTAATTTCCCTCTTTGTCTAAAGGCATTCATTCCTCCAACATCTATTAGGGACTGAGACACAAAGACAGTAAAGCCTGGTCCCGAAGCTTAGGGTCAACAACTAGGGAGCATACTATTAGTCAGAGTTTTTCTAATTATCTCAATGAGCATATATAACTGTAGAGCTTTATATATTAATGAGCAATATAATCTCTCCATTTAATATAACAAAATGTGCATACTGAAAAGGCAGTGTATCATAGAATCAGGAAATTTTAATGTGAAAAGGCACTTCGAAGCTGCTTCAGATGGCTTTGGGGACAGCAAGTTGCTCCCTTTTGGGAGCTCCCATTGTATTTAATTCTCCCCCCATGACTGCATCTTGTTATACCATAATATAAATTTAAATGTGTCTCTATATCAAGAGGCATAAGGCAGAGAAATTAAGCCTTATTCATTTATGTTTCCCAGGACCTTGCACCACATCTGATCAATAGCTGGTGCTCAATTCTATGTTTCATGGACTAAGGATAATTTTAACTGAACTGGGTGAACTTGATGAGGAGGCTGCGGTTTGTAGCCACTTGTCCAAGGTATCACAGGCAGACCAGTATGGCAGAGCCAAGGCTGAACCCCAGATCTCAGGCTCACAGTTCAGTGTTCAACCTTCAATAGCTTGCAATTAAAGAACTGGTACCTCACTCAAACCCCAATTGTGTGTTCCTTTGGGAGTAATCTGAAAGCAGTATAAATAAAAAAACAAAATTTAAAACAAGAGGAGATGATGTAAAAAGAAAAATAAAAAGGAAGCCAATTTGAAGACATTTCTCCAAAGGAAAAAAAATACGTAGAAGGCCAACAAACATAAGAAAAGATGTTTAACATCATTAGTCATCAAGGAAATGCAAATCAAAGCCACAATGAGATATCACTTCACACACCCACAAGGATAGCTATAATCAGAAAGATAGATAATATGGCTATAATCAAAATTATAGTCAATAACCAGTGTTGCTAAGGATTTGGAGGAATAGAACCCTCATAAATTGCTGACAGAAATGTAAAATGGTACAGCCACTTTAGGAAACAGTGTGGCAGTTCCTCAAATAGTTAATATGGAGTTGCCATATGACCCAGAAACTCCACTCCTAGAATATACCCATGAAAAATGAAAAACTGAAAAATGGCCACACAAAACTTATACATGAATGTTCAAAGAAGCATTATTCATAATAGCCAAAAAGTGAAAAATCTCAAATGTCCATCAACTGATGAATGGATAAACAAAATGGTGGTATATTCATTCAAAGAAATATCATTCAGCAATAAAAATGTATGAAGCGCTAATACATGTGACAACACAGGTAATGTTTGAAAACATTATGCTAAGGGGAAGAAACAAGAAACAAAAGGTCACATATTGTTTGATTCCATTTGTATGAAATGTCCAGAACAGGCAAATCCATAGAGAGAAAGTAGATTAGAGGTTGGCAGGGACTGGGGAAAGGAGGGAACGAGGAGTGACTGCTAATGGGTAGGAGGTTTTTTGGGAGGATGAAGAAATGTTATGGAATTAGCTGACTGCAGAAATTTGATAATATCCTATAAATCACTGAATTGTGTGCTTTAAAAGCATGAATTTTATGGCATATGAATTGTATCTCAATAAAAAGATACTAAAAAAGAAAGAAATGTATATAAAAACAGTCATGCTTTTACAAAATAACTGTCTTTATAGAACAATTTTTTTAAATGGTGCTGTGTAGAACCTGGTACAAAGTAAAATAAAATATGAGTACCTATTTTGTCCCAAAGGAAATCAAAAGAAACCAGTGTTTTTTTTAGAGCCTAGTGCCAGGTCCCAGGATAAGAGCATTTTTTGTATTTTCTCATCAATCTTTATAAATCTATTACTCATTTTACAAATGAAGAAGCCAAGTGTCAGAGAGGTTAAGTAATTTTTCCAAGATCACACAGTAATGTAGGACAGATCCGGGAATTCAGTTTAGATGTGCCTAATTCCAAAGCGTGTGTTCTTTCAACTCTAGCACACCACTTCTTTGGATAGTTTTCAAATTTCCTAAAATTTGATTTTTTGAAAGTTCCTCAAGAAATTGTGAAGTAAACTAGACAAACATATCTTCAAAAGCCTATGCAAATGCTGGATAAAACTGATAAGTCCAACACACTCTCTTATTCATCCCACCTGCATTCCTGACCACCTCCTTCATAACTGTCAAATGGAGGATAGCAGTATTCCCAAAGCCCTGCCTACACCTAATGGACACTATATTCCTGCAGCATGTCTGATTCATCACTATAGTTCCTAAAGCACTGGACTCTACTTTGCATTCAGTAGAAGTTCAATGCATGATTGTAATGATTGAATGAAAAACATGTTCTTTCCCTTAAAATGCTCATCGTCCATTGGAAAAGAAAGATAAAGACACAGTAAAATTAACCATGTTACCGTTTCATGGGCAGGTATACCCCAAGAAACGTCTTTTGCAAGAGAGTACACCTATGGACAGACTTCGTAGCTGTGAAGCTATTCCTCCAATTCTTCTTATAGAAAGTAATGAAAACTGATGGCAAGAGCTGTCTTCCACATAATGATCGACTTAAACTCCACAGTCCCCTTTGGTGGGGCCATGTGGCTTGTTTTGAATAAAAGGTTGAGAACCAAAGGGACAGATGTTACTTCTGGGCCGAGCATAATTGCTGATCTCATGCACATCTCTCTTTTCCGCTGCATAGTGACCAGCAACTACTGAGATGGTAGCTGCTCCATCAGGCACATGAGCCCTCAATTGACCCACACGGATATATTGTTGTTTTTGTTTCTACAGAATAACCCAGGCTTTCCTGACTGATTCAAGTCTCTAAAGTATAAGTAGTATGTGAAAATGGTGAGCAGTACAATTTAACTGGAGCATGCTTGGCCAAGAGGAGCTAGAGAAGATAGGATCAGAAAGATAGCTTGAGGTCAGATAATTCAAATCCTTGAAATCCAGCCTAGTCTGGAAGATATATTGAAGGACAAAAGGACTACAGGTGGAAAAAATAGTTAGGTCATTAAGCCCAGAGAAATTGTGGCAGAAAAGAAACTAAAAGCAGGTGGTGAATGCTCAGTCAGTATCAGATATCAAGGCATGGTTAATGTCTTCATATTGAGATCCAAGAGACAGACCAAAATACAGGGTGTCCCAAAAGTCTCCATACAAATGAAAAATGTTGCAATGAATATTTTGTAAATATACATACACTTAGCTACCATTTCCCATTTTCCCTATGTATGATGACTTTTGGGACACCCTGTAGAGAGGCCACTAGGCAGGAGATGCGAAAAGGCAATCAGAGAGCTGCCAAAGCCTCTGGCTGGGAAGGAAGTTGTATTAGTTTTCCATTGCTGCTGTGTCAAATTACCAAAAACTTAGTGGCTTAGAACAACATAAATTTATCATCTTACAGAACTGTAAATTAACAGTTTCACTGGCTAAAATCAAGGTATCAACAGGGCTATATTCTTTCCTGGAGGCTCTAGGGAGTAACCCATTTCCTTACCTTTTCCAGTTTCTAGAGGTTGCCTGAACTACTCAGCACATGGGGCCCTTTCTCCATCTTTATTTTTTTCTTCCTGGCTCAATATAGTTAGGATTTATTTTCTTTCATTATATAATCTTCTTTGTTTTATTCTTTTAGGTATTTTTTTTTTGGTGCTCAAAGCTCTTTTAATTTTTAATTATTGTGGGTACATAATAGTTGTATATCTTTATAGGGTACATGTGATGTTTTGATGCAGGCATACAGTGTGACTTAATCAAATCAGCGTATCCATCACCTCAGGCATTTATCATTTGTTTGTGTTAGGAATCTTCCAATTCCACTCTTATTTATTTTATAGTATACCCTGACTTATTGTTATTAGAGTCACTTTGTTGTGCTATCACCTATTGTTCATTCTATGTAACTATCTAACTATATTTTTGCACCCATTAACGATCCCCACTTTATCCACCCCTTACCACTACCCTTTCCAGCCTCTGGTACCATCATTCTACTATCTCCATGACATCAATTGTTTTTAATATTTAGATCCCACATATGAGTGAAAACATGTGATATTTGTCTTTCTATGCTTGGCTTATTTTATTTAACATAATATTCTCCAGTTCCACCCATGTTGTTGCAAATGGCAGAATTTTATTCTTTTTTGTGGCTATGTAATATTCCATTGTGTATATGTACCACAATTTCTTTATCCATTCATGCATTAATGGACACTTAGGTTGATTCCAAATCTTAGCTATTGTGAATAGTGCTGTGATAAACATAAGAGTTCAAATATCTTTTCAATATAGTGATTTCTTCTCCTTTGGATATTATACCCAGCAGTGGGATTGCTGGGTCATACTGTAGTTCTATTTTCAGGTTTTTGAGGAACCTCCATACTGTTCTCCATAGTAGTTGCACTAATGTACATTGCCACCAACAGTGTATGAGGGGTCCCTTTTTTCCACATCCTTGCCAGCATTCATTATTGCCTGTCTTTTTGATAACAGCCATTTTAACTGGATAAGAGGAAATTTTGATTTGCATTTCTCCAATGACTAATGAGGTTGAGCATTTTTTCAAATACCTGTCGGTTATTTGTAAGTCTTCTTTTGAGAAATGTCTATTCAGATCTTTTGCCCATTTTTTAATCAGATTATTTGATTTTTTTCCTACTGAGTTGTTGGAGCTCCTTATATACTGTAGCTATTAATCCCTTGCCAGATGGGTAGTTCGCAAATATTTTCTCCCATTCTGTGGATAGTCTCTTCACTGCATTGATTGCTTTCTTTGCTGTGCAGAAGCTTTTTAGCTTGATGTAATTCCATTTGTCCAATTTTGCTTTGGTTGCCTGTGCGTTGGGGATATTAGGCAAGAAGTCCTTGCCCAGACCAATGTCTTGAAGCATTTCCCCAATGTTTTCTTTTAGTCATTTCATAGTTTTGGGCCTTAGATTTAAGTCCTTGATCCATTTTTATTTGATTTTTGCATATGGCAAGAGATAAGGGTCTACTTTCATTCATCTGCATATGGATATTCAGTTTTCCCAGCACCATTTATTGAAGACACTGTGCTTTCCCCACTGTATGTTCTTGGCAACTTTGTTGAAGAGTTCACTATAGATGTGTGGATATATTTCTGGGTTGTCTATTCTGTTCCATCTTTAAAGTTAGCAAGGCAGCATTTCCTTGACCCTTATTCATTTGTAACATCTCCTTCTCTGATCACAGCAAGAAAAGGCTCTGCACTTTTAGGGAATCATGGTGATGAGATTGTGCCCATCTGGGTAATTTAGGATAATCTCCTACTTTAAGATCCATAACTCAATCACATCTGCAAGGTCCCTTCGGTCATATAAGGTAACATATTTAAATTCACAGGATCTGAAGATTAGAATGTAGCCATCCTTGGGAGGCCATTATTCAGCCTACCACCACGGCCAAGTATTAAGAACGAGGAAGACAGTCAAAGTATCAAGAACAAAAGTGTGGTACTGGATAGGAGAATGGCTCCATTCTAATGTTTTCGTAACTATAGCAGGCCAGTCCTAAAGCCTCTAAAGGCCAAGTTCAGTGCTCTAAATGAGAATTGATTAGGTCTGAACTTTGCCAGTGATGGAGAGTGGAGTAGCACACACAGAAATGTCATGATGCCCTGAGATTATTCCTTTGCATCAGTAAATGCAGGCTGAATGAATGGATTGATGAGTGAGATGACTACCAAATAAATAGGACTTGACAGCAGTCTGGATACAGAAGACAGAAAAGAGAGAAGAGTAAAAACATTCAACAGCCAATGAAGCATCTAGGAGAAGTACAAGGTTAGACAGTGAAAAAAAACATAGAAGAGAGAAGGATGAAATTTCTTTCTAACTGTGCTCTGTAAATCTCATTGTTTTTCAGAATTTAATTTCTTTTACAAAAATAGAGTGAATATACTGGCAACTAGATGTAAGCTAGAGAAATGTAAAAAATATATTAATCATGTATTTATTAATAGATAAGGATTATTGGCCAGATGTTTTGCAGGAAACCAAAAACTGGACACAAAAAAGGATTGGGGAAACTTTTAATTGGGAGAGTAGGATTGTTTTCAAATTAGTTTTTATCTGTAAAGCAATCTAAATAGATAGGACCATGTTTTAATTATGAAACAATATTTTTGAAAACATGTGCCTTAGATCTCTGCAATGGAGGTATGCTGCCTCTGGGTCCATTGACTCAGTAACATGTAGTGAAAGCTGAAAACTATAATAAATCTCAACTGCTATGAGCAACACCGGATTAAATTTCTTTCTGGCTTTTGCACAATGGTGGCAATGGCTGTAATCCAGAACATAAACAAAAACTCATATGGAAGCAACAAACACATTTTTTAAAAAAACTGATGTTATTTCTCATTCCAAAGAACTTTTTGTAGGACTTTGTGACTTATTTATATTACTGAGTAACTCCACCCAGTGAGCACTAAGCACAGATGAGCACAAAAAAGCAGCATTTACATAGTCTAATGATTCCCATACACGGACGATAGATGTGCATGCCAAGAAGTCTGGCAATTCGTTTTTGGAAATGGACTTAATGAGATGGTGACAAGTGAAGTGTGTGCATGGTCAGTCCCATGATAACTCAGACATATTCTCATCTCTGGAAAATCAAGCCACTCATTCTCCATTACCAATATGCTTTAAACCAACAACATGTAAATAATGGGCAAACTGCCACAAGTTGGATTTTCAAAAAACAGTCCCATGGCACAAATAGAAACCAGAGGTTTAACCACTACTAATGCAATGTGAAAGTTGATGAGAATGACACGTCTTAAACCTCTTGCTTTCTTAAAGCTTACTCTAGGGACCTGACAAATAATGATAAACAAGGACCAGAAAGAATCGATTCAGCCTGCCACTTGAATTATGGGTTCTTCTGGATCTCTGTGTTGATTATCTTACTACTGTAGATTGTCTCTGGTTAAACAAAAAACTTAGCTGGCTTTCCCTGCCACCAGATACACCCTTGTTTATTGCATATCTGTGTATGTGTGTGCTGCTTACGTGGCTTATCCAGATGGGAGATGAAACCAGATTTGAAATCCCCATTGAGTCTTCCTACTTCTTTCCACATATCTAGAAAGGTTTGCATCATTGGGGGTTTCAAAAAGACTAGTCAAAAAGAACCAATTCCATACTATAAGAAGTTAACAAGAATATATGCCATCATACAATACACATAACATGCAACCGTGAGGGTGTATATGGAAGTTTACCACCAATCCATCTATACTTTAATAAGGGTAACTAAAGTTGTACTCTGAACACTCTTGGTTTTCTTCTGTTTCTGTTTCCAAATACTATGTCATTTTTCACCCACACACAATCTAGTACTATGAGGTTTTATCTCTTCAGCCTGATGCCCTCACTGACTCTTAGCACCATACTCTAATTTCCATCCTACCTGCCCCCATCAGACTTGGTGCCTCTGTCATTGTTATTTTTCCTTCCATCTTTTTCCATAAATATTTACTGAACACAACTTTGTGTTCCAGATACCACAGCAGGCACTAATGAGGTATTGGAGAAAAGACACAGATATTTGACTCACAACTTTTCCTAATAGATCAGATCTCAGCCTACTTTC
>JAQIFY010002045.1:0-13668 GCA_028533085.1 Varecia variegata | reverse complement strand
TTGCTCAAAAGTCACTTTTCTTGGCCACTTTTATTTACAACTGTAAGACCCCTAGGATGCCGAACCATCCACCCCTTTCCCCATTATTTTCCTCCATGATAATAATAACTTCTTAGTGTATGAACATAATTTTCATCTGTTTTTAACTTTCTGCCCCCACCCCCCACCGCCCTAAGAATAAAAGCTCCATGTAGGTAAGGAGTTTTATCAATTTGTTCACAGCTGTATTCCTTGTGCCTAGAACAATGCTGGCACATTAATAGGCAGTGAGCAATAAATATTTAAGGAATAAGTTAATGTTCATTTAACTACATCAAGATGTAGAAATGTATTGGCCACAAAATAATCTTGCCTGGATTCTATATGGACAATATACTTCATGTATAGGAATAATCTTAAAGCTAGACTATCAATTACAGCCCTATAATAAAGAACAATATTGGTCTGTAAGAATATGCTTAAAGTAAGGTAATATATTTTATTTTTCATTTATTTTAATTTCCTGTTGTTGTTTAAAATTAGAACATACCTGAATAAGAATTTTGATAATAATCAGAAAAACAAAAGACAGAGGAATATTTTTAAGGTCACAATTGTCCATGAGAAATTCACATTGTAGATGTTAAAGTCATAGAAAGAAAAATAGAGTAAATCAAGTAATACCAAAAGTATGCCTGAATAGTTTAATAGAGGATTTTGCAATTCATTAAAGGAATTGTGGTATTATTGATTCAACATATATTTGCTGAGCACCTATTGTGTGCCAGTTTGTTTCAGGTGCTGCCCATGTGACGAAAAACAAGACAAAACAATGTGAGTTACACTCTTATTTCAGGCTTTCGTTCTAGTGCAGATGTACAATGGCGTGGACAGGGGCCACTGCTCTCAAAATGAATTATCTGTGTTACCAGTTGGAAAGAACTGTTTACCACCAAATCATTATCTCTGTCTTGTTTGCTCCTATTCGAAATAACACTACCAAGTACACACACACCTACTTCTCAGGTGCACACACATAAACTTCCCAGTTGGAGAAATGGCAAGAGCTGGTGAGCTATCTGCGGATATAATTATGTAAAACGCATCTTCTATAGACCATGGTGATTTTTAAATAACTTCACTTAAAACCATCTCCCAAGAGCTTACAATAGTCTCCCTGTCTCTGAGAAACTTGAAAAGTAACAAGCAATTCATCGCCCTTCAGTGAGGGGGTCGCCACGCAGATGGTCACAGAGGCTTCGGGGCCGCGTGTTCCAGCCTGGTTAGAATGGTTCCATCAGCAACACCCTGTCACTGACGTGGCGCCAGGCGTTGGAAATGTGACTGCGGCGAGGTTTCTCTGCCAACACACAAGAGAAAGCATGCTTTTCACTGAAATTTCAAAGGTTAGAAAATGGATTTTGAAGTCAAAGGCATGGTGTGGGTAAAATTTTCTTTTATTTAACTCTCTTGCTGAATGAGTCAACACATATTGGAGTCATTCAGCCATAAAGGGACACCTCACCCTGCAGAAAGAGAACAAATCAGGTGCTTTTATGAAACAGCTTAACAGCCATCTTTGGTAGCATTTGGCAAGAAGAAAATATATATATATTATGGGTGTTTGCATTTTACCCTCTGGCCTTGGAAAGGAGAGGAAGCTGTTTTCCTTAGAGGTGGGGTATGTCCCAGGGGGTACAAGTCTGTGTCAATGTCTGTTTTATATTTCCAAGGAAAGGAAAATTCTGTGCACTGAAATCTCAGTTATTTTTTTCTTGTGAAAAAAATCAGTAAGAAGATCACATTATTCATGCTTCGAAAATTATTGCTACTACATTTGTCTGCTAGTTCTTCATATTTTGAGAGCAATACAAAAACAAAACCTATAGCTTGAGCCACTGAGCTTGTTCTCTTTATGAGATGATATTTTGTAGATGAAGAAAATCTTTCTGAGGGTATTATGGAAAAAAGTAGATTCTTATCTTCTGATACTCTTATCATTCTATCATGTAATTCCTTGATGAGTGTGCAGCATTATAGCTAAATGCTTTACTAAAGGCAAGGAATGTACTTATGTAGCAATAAGGGACCTTAAGAAATTAGAATTGAAATGCCATTTTGATGCATACTAATGCAAGTCCATGTGCAGGACTGTACTGGCGTGTTCAAGTTCGACTGTGCAAATCATTATGTCCATGAATCATATTTCCAGAGACAGCCATACTGGAAGAGAAAAATGACCAATGGTCATAAGAATAAAAGTGGCAGAGGGATGTTGACTAGTTTTTCTTTATACCTTTTAAATAAGTAAATTGCTTTAGAGTTTAATTATTAGAAAGACTCATTTCCTAAGCAATAGAGACCATAATTATTCTTCTATATATCCTCATGACCATTTTATGGAACTTAGATTCAAGTTCTAGTATTTAATATCTATGAACTATTTTGAAATTGATTTGGGTCTTTATTCATGAGTGGTGAGTTGTTTCTAGAACAACATAAAATTCTGCCAAAAAAAAAAAAAACAGAAAAAAAGATAATATAATTCTATCTCCCTTTTATTTCCAAGAAAATATGCCAAAAGAGACCAATTTTAATGCAATTAAGTTGAAAGCCATGTCTTTTCTGGTACTGCTCTGCTTTGAGAAGCACCATGGAATTTATGTTGGCATCCTTGTATCGTAGGTATTTGCATAATCTCTATTTAAATTTGTACCATAAGCATTGACAATGGGCTACAAGGGTGTTGCAGAAAGCCAAGAAGCTGATTGTTATTATATAATACATTTCTGACATGAACATTAGGTCCCATGTTTCTCTGTTTGGCAAGTATGAATGTTCACTTTGAGGGTTAGAGAAAATATGGGGTGCCCGTGCCTCCTGCAATTCTCTCATTCCGTAGCTAGGCTCACTGAAACCAGAGTGGAGAAGAGAACTGAAGGACTGGCAGGCTGTTCAACCTGAAGACCAGGTCCAAGGAAGCTGCTCCCCAGGTACTGCTCTGAACTCTGTAAGAGTAACATAGATAATGCAGCTTTCAGGCATTTCAAAATCTCTTGCGTTTTTCTGAAAGTGCTATTCATTCACCCGTTTTTGCTTCTACTTATGCTATTCTGGCTTAGAACTTCTTTCTTTCGATCAAAAGAAATAACAACTTTGTTTTGTTGTCTGTCTTCTGAAAACAATATTTGAGGTGCTGTAACTCTTGAATTCATATATGCTGAGGATCCTGTGAACAAATGAAGTTCTTGGGCATCTCCAGATCATAAGTTCTTCAATGTGAATTTTTACTATGGAAAACCGTGAAATCTATTCTTGTAAATGTCAATTATCCCAACTGTCAGTATTTCAAATCATCAAGGAAAGGAATAAAAGGGCCATTCTGGCTACTGAGAATTCTTCTTAGTCCTCAAGCCCTAGTTTGTATTTCAAACTGACGTAGCTTAGCCTGGTGTCCCCAACTCTATAATGGCATGCACCACTCTTACATTCTCGTAATAGTTTGGATTTAATATGTCGTCTCCACTTTGATGCATTCATTTACCCAGATACTTATTAAGTGACTAAGATGTGCCAAGTATAACATATTGAACAAGAGCCAGACTGCCTGGTTCAAATCCTATTTCAGTACATTCTGCCTATTTGACTTTCTGCAAGTTACTAAATCTCTTTGTGTCTGTTTTTTTTCATCTTTAAAATGGGAATAATAACAGTACCTATGTTACAGGATTTTTGTGAGTAAACGAATCCACTTATCCTTTATTACCAAGTATCAACATTTTGTAATAAGTCTTCTTATAGTACCTTGTGGCTGGTGGTACCCAGCTAGGCATTTTACAAAAGGAAACCATGAGTGTATTCCATTTACCCAGGAGCATAGTGTCTTAATGACAGTATTCATGGTAACATGTGTGTGTAGAAAACTCTCACAGTAAATGTAAACATAAAATTATAAAATGAAGGGTGTTCTAAAAGAATGATGTATTACACTGTATTTGGTACATCCATGCTGATTTAAAGAGACCCTCTTCTGGTCAAAGCAAGGGAGGGCTTTTGGAAAAGTTTTTGCTTTTCTGAAAGATACAGGAGAAATGCAGTCATGCTGTCCCTTTCCCCTTATTCTGAGTTTGAACACAAATGTGTGTGTGTCTGTGTGTCGGGGTGTGTGTGTGTGTGAGAGCACCTACCCTTTTAGCAAATTTTCAGTACACAGTACAGTAGTATTAACTATAGTCCTCATGCCACACATCAGATCTCTAGACTTATTTATCCTACACACTGCAAGTGTGTACCCTTTGACCTACTTCTCCCCCTGTTCTTCCTCACCACCATTTTCAAACACTGAAGATTCTTAATCAATGTTTATTGAATAAACCGTGCTGCTTCTTTGGGGGCAAAGGAGGCTGATATTAGAGATGGGAATTCTCAGGAATTAAGTCCAAGAGAGGTCAAGATGGGATGCGTAGAGACAGGTGTTTCCCAGCTGTGTGTGTGTGGCTGGGCATCAGAGTAGTTCCTCGCTGACCAGGCAACAGAACTCTGGGCAAGAAAGCTCTATTGCTTGTCCTTCGAGCATCATCCATGCTGGTAGGAGCATCTAATAAAAAGAATCTTAACTCTCCCAAAGGCAGATTTCTGCGAGGCCCCTCTATATCCTTCTTTCCTCTGGGTCTCAGATACAAAATAACACAGAATTGAGAGTATGACAACTAGCATTAAATCCAGACCTGACAACTCAAACACATGTGGCCTGGGGGAAGTTTCTTAGTATCTCTAAGCTTCAGTTTTGTTCTTTCTAAATCAGGCTTAAGAACATTGAGCTCCCAGTACTTAGTTCATAATCTGGTCCACAGCAGAAATACAAGTTCAGTAGTGTCCTGGAATTGTAGCTCTTTAATATCTCATTCTACCTACGGTTTGAAGTTCAGAGTTGGAACAGCCAAATTCTTCAGCATTATTAGACAGTGGGGAGCTTCCCTGATGTTGGGGCAGCACTGTTCTGTGTCTTCATTCCTGAAGATAAAGGTGAAATGGGCAAATACTGAGTCCTTTTGATGAAGTCATCACTCCTAAGAGTTGGAATAGCTCGAGGAGAAAGGTTGAGGATGAAACCCAAATAACAGCATTTCCAGGGGTAGTCATGGAACAGGTTCAGAAAGTCTTTTCAAAGTAAATGTTGGAATTTGCCTGAAACTCCGCAAAGGTAGTCAGGAAAAATGATACATCTAGAGTAATGTTTCTCAACTATTTCTTAAAAAATTATCATCTCCCATTTCCCCCCCAATCACCTCTGTATTCCTATGAAATTTGATACCACAGATACACTATATAGCTATACATTTGTTTCCCAGGGATGCTGTAAAAAAATACCACAAACTGGGTAATTTAAAACATACTCTCGCAGTTCTGGAGGACAGAGGTCTGATATCAAGATGCCAGCATGATCAGCTTTCTCTGCAGGTTACAGGGGAGGCTCCTTCCTTGCCTCTTCCTTGCTTCCAGTTGTCACTGGCGACCTGGACATTCCACAGCTTGGAAAGGCCTCACGGCAGTCACAGGGCACTCAACCCGTGGGTCTTCATATCCTTTTCCCTCTGTTCATGTTTCTGTGGACAAACTCCCCTCTTCTTATGAAGACACCAGTCACAGGATCAGGGTCCACCCTAATCCAACACAACTTTATCTTAACTTGATCACATCTGCAAAGACCTTATTTTCAAATATGGTCACATCCCAAGGTTCTAGGTAGGTATGACTATTTGGAAGACATTATGCAACCTAGAACAATCTCTTTTTGTACTGTATATATATCTGTGCTTTGTACTAAAAGAGTAATTTTTCTGTACCTCCCCAAGATCCAATTTATTATATACTCCCTTGGGGATGATAGCACCCTAATTGAAGACAGGGGTAGGCAAGGTAGGACCACAGCCACTTTTATAAACCGTTTTATGTGCACATGGCCATGTCAATTTATTTCCATATTGTTTATGGCTGCTTCTGAGCTATATCTGCAGGGTTGGGTAGTTGCCACAGAGACTGTCTGGCTCACAAAGCATGAAATATTTATTATCTGGCCCTTTATAGGAACAAAAAAAATTGCCATGACTTGCTCCGTAGCGTCAGGACTGAGAATTGGATGTAGAGAAATATTTCAGTTCACAGAGCGACAACTTATCACATAATATCATGGCTTTATGGTTTCATAATTTTCATGGGGCCTAGGATACTGTTATACCGAGGTGTTCATTACGGTGCAACAAAGGAAAGTCAGCAGAGGCCAAGCTAATTCCAGAAGGCTATTTAGGTTGAAGGGTGTTTTTAGATATTATGAGCGTATATGGAATTGATCAGGGTCAAGGGTTTTAAATAATATCAGGAAAAGCAAGCAAGTACCACAAAAATGGGGAGATTGAATACAAAGTCTGGCTATTCTGCTTAGATAGAAAATAGGAAAACTTTGGTTTCAAAAGGCAGCCAGACAACCATGAAGCAAAGATAAGCTGATGTTAATAACATTATAATTAATAATCAAAACAATAGTATGAATAGATAGCGTTTATATGAAATGATTTTTTTTTTGTGGCTTTTGGCCAGGTATTGTTCTACCAACTCTTCACATACTTACTCATTAAATCCTCAAACCCAGTAAGTTGAATGTCATTATAACCATAACAATATTTAAAATAATATCAGAAAAAGAAGTTAGCATTTATTGGCCACTCTGTGAGGAAAAACAAAAACTTCTTTTGCTCTCATCCCACAATTAACACAGAAGACTTCTGTGACTAGATATGTAGAAATTCCCCCCAGCCCCCCACAAACCAAGCAAGCAGTGGACACAAGATGGGGGTCCTCTAATTCAGTTCAATTCTGAAACTATCTACCTGGAGATAGCGTCAGAGCTCACAGGTGGAGGGCTCAGTCCCCATGACTGCCCCTCATCGCCTACTTCTGATGCCATCACAAGCCCCAGGTTGGTTTATCTGCACTTCTGACCAATTGGCTATAAATCAAGGTTCCCAGGACCCCCTCCTTGGGTTAGATGAATTTGCTGGAGCTGCTCACAGAATTTAGGGAAACACTTACCTGTTTACTGGTTGGTTCTAAAGGATATTACAAAGGACATAGATGACGAAATGTGTTAGGCAAGGTATGTGGGAAGAGGCGTAGAGCTTCCGTGCCCTCCTGGGGATGGCACCCTCCAGGAACCTCCCCATTCAGCTATCAGGAAACTCTCCAAACTCTGTTCTTTTGGGTTTTGATGGAAGCTTCGTTACACAGGCATAATTGATAAACCATTGACCATTAGTGATCAACTCAACATTTAGCCTCTCCCCCTCCTCAGAGGTTGAGGGTGGGGCTGAACATCCCACCCCTCCGATCCTGCCTTGGTCTTTCGAGTGACTAGCCCCCATCCTGGAGCTACCTTGTAGCTACCGGCCACCAGTCCATTAGCATACAAAAGACATCACTTTGGAGATCCTAAGGATTTTAGGAGGTATATGCCCGGAAACAGGGTCAAAGACCAATTATATATATTTCACAATATCACAACCCCCAACTCTGCAACATAGTCAAATCTCAATATTCACCTCTTGAGACAGGCAATTTCTCCCCATTTGTAAAATGGGGAAACTGAAGGCTAGTGAAGAAACTTGCAAGATATCAGAAGTATGCTCAGTATGTGCCAAGACCAAGACGTGAACCTAGGTTTGTCTGACGTCCAAGTGGATTTTGTTCCATATCTTCTCAGATGCACACCACAGGTGTAGACAGGCAAGCAGAATCCAAAGTCCAGGAAGTCAGGAAATGTAGAAGAACAAATGCGCGCACACACACAGCAATAGGGAAAAGTGTTGTGATTTCTTTCCCTAGAATAAGGATCCTTTCTCTCCACCTTCCTGTTACCTTCCACGCTCTGCTCGGGTTTCCAAATGCGCACAGGTATGTGTTTGTAAATATTGACAAATTCCAATTAAAGTGGCAGATAACAACATAAGCTTTGTGATGATGCTTCCTGGAATCACAACCTTTCACTTCTGATTAAATGACATTTACTGATCCGATTTTAGACTGATAGAAATTTTAACTGAAATAGAAATTCTCAACTCTGCCCCACCATCTCTATCTTACCAAGTAGAAAATAAAACATTAGATTTAATCTGATTCATTTAACACATTGAATGTCTGTACTGTGCCTGGGGTCTGGCTCCACCCTTCCCTGTCTCTGGGGGGCCAATCCTGAAGGAATGGTGGAGTGGCAAGTCCAGTCACCCCTTACCTGCATCTGGTAAGTGTATTGTATACCTACCTTATAACATTTTTGAGAGGTTTAAATTCAATTAAGTATTTGGAGGAGTACTTGGCACAAGGTAGGGCGTTGAAAACAGTAGCTACTTTTTTTTCAGAGAAATAAGAGCTAAAGGAATGAGCTAGGAAGGCAGGCTTGGTCAGAGAAATGAAAGTCAAGGGGAATTAAAAAAAAAAAAAAAAAAAACCCTGGGGAGAATACAGACCAGGTGCTGCTATTCAGTCTCTTTGTTTATGGTCTGAGACACAACTGACCCTTTCTGAATGTTCTCTGACCACAGATTATCTTCGACAGCACCCATCTGTAAGTGCTCCCTGGCCCAGCACCTATGCGTCCTGTGGAAGAACAATGGGGCCACTGAGGAAAGTTCAGCTAACTCTTTCTAGAACAAGGACATAGGGATTCATCCTGAACTCTCCTTTGCAGATGTTCTTACAAATAGGTTAATTTAGATGCTACCAATGACAGAGTTTCTGTTTGCATACTAATCCTTGCATGAAGTGCTATGTGTTAGGAAGACTAATGCAACCTTTCCACCAAAGATGCTCAAGTTCTAGTTCCTAGAACCTGGGAAAATGTCCAATGGCAGAAAGACTTTGCAGATGTGACTGAGTTAAGGATCTTGAGAAGGAGAGAGAGAAAGAGTTTGGGGTGGCCAGGTGACTCCAGTGAAATCTCAAGGGTTCTTACAAGAAAAGAAGGAAGCAGGGAAGGAGGTATAAAAGCAGAGAACTAACATGAAGCCGTATGAGAAAGGCTTGCCAGCCACTCTTGGCTTTAAGGCAGAGGAAGAGACTACAGGGCAAGGACTGTGGGTGGCTTCTAGAAGCTGGAAAAGGCAAGAAAATGAGTTATCCCCTAGTGACTCCAGAAGGAACACAGACAGCCCTGCTGGTGCCTTGATTTTCACCAGGTAAAACCCATTTTAAACTTCTGCCCTCCAGATTATAAGATAATATGTGAGCGTTGCTTTAGGCCACTAAGTTTGTGGAAAGCCGCAGCAGGAAATGAATACAAGCCATCTACTCTCTCCCAGGGTATGGTCAACAGACATAACATCCTCAACCTTCTTCACTGTTCATGATTCCCCATCTAACATTGGAGAGGGGTGGAAGATTGCTCTTTATAGCCCCAAATACCATTTGGATTACTAAGCAGGAACTTACTGAGAATGGCACTTTCTGAGCAGAATTAAAGTCTACAAAGGTCCAGGTTGCCAAATTCTTTGCCCAAAAGGCATTCTTATATATTGCTTTGTGCAGAGGAAGTACAATACAGACCTAGATGCATACACTACTTCCAGGACACACCCTGTAGCTCTGGATCTTTCTTTAGTATTCTGCATGGCTATGCAAACATTTAGGAAGCAAAGTCCTATCACTCCCTTCCTCTTCCAATACTGTGAACTAAAAGTTATAAATGCAAGAATTAAATAAAATAAGAAAGGGGGAAGGTGGAGATGAGAGAGTAGAAAGAAGATATATTTCTGGCTGCTTCACAGTTTAGTTTTCACACCTTGGAGATGGCGGGAGAGGGGATGGGAATTTTTTGATTTCTGTTTGTTGTAGCCCCCAAACTGTACCAAACAGTGCAGAAAGCCAGAAGCTTATTTAATTCATTCCCCATCAGCCAGGGTTTCCTATCTTAGGTGCCGTTGCTTTCAATCTCCATTCATTTCCACTTAGCAGAGATCTTTTCAGAGGCTTCCGTAAGGTCTTTGTCAGCTTTTGTTCCCATCGCTCTTTCACATTTTCATCTTTACAGAAAAATTTATACCTTCATGGAAAACCTGAAAGGAGACATATCAGTCACTACTATATCATCCTAACCAATAGTTACCTCCTTTTATGTGAATTTATTTTTAAAGTCAAGGGAAATATTGTTGCGCACGGCAGAAATTTATATGAAATACATTTACTAAAAAGTTAGGATTTGAACAATTGTGTTCCCTCATGTCATTCTGCAAATTCTGGAGCTATGATTACATTGGAAACTTGTTATTCCATTCCTGGGCTTCAAGCAGAACTAGGTATACAGTGAGTTCATTTTGGATGACTTCCAAAAGCTTTCATTTCTGTAGGGAAAAGAAAAAAATCTATGTATCAGCCACAGGTAGATTGGAGTTCATAGGATTTCTGTGTCATGACTGTAGTGTGTCTGCCCATTCCGTTCCACCCCTGTACGACAGGCTTTCTCCATCTCGGCACAATTGACGTTTTGACAGAGAAGGGTAATTCTTTGTCACGGAGAGCTGTGCATTGTGGAATGTTTAGCAGCACCCCTGGCCTCTGCCCACTGGATGCCAGAAGCACCCCCAACACCACCACTAAGTTGTGACAACTGACAATGTCTCCAGACATTGACAAATGTCCCCTGGAAAGCAAAAATTATCTTCAGTTGAAAATGTCTGCCACGTGAACATGAAGCTCAAAAGGAAACGATGGTTCTAGGTCTTGATTCCTTTCCGACGCTGCCACCTGGAGCGTACGTGCTAGCTGCAGAGGGAAAATGCCTCTGAGTGAAATGAGAAAGCTGTTTATTAAACTCTGTGACACACTGGAACCCAAACAAGGTTCCCCTTGGAACCTTAAAGAGCCTCGCATGTAGGGGAGTGACTCATTTCCATTTTTCCTTCACCACAGTCTGCCTGGGAACTGGCAGCTCTAGCGAGCACAGTGGCCAGCAGAGATGTGCCCCAGCAGGTTGTCAGATGGCAGAAGTGCCAGGTGGCTCAGGGCAAAGTGCAGACCAGCTGCAGCTGTGGCAGTCACCAGCTGTGAGTCAGGGCTGCAGAAGCAAGCATTACCAATGACACTGGAGTGCAGCGACTAACACGGACACAGATGATGCCTAAAGCTAAGTTTCTAAGGTGCATAGGAATAAGAGTGGCTGACTCAGAATGGTCCAAATGAGTTGTGGTTCCAAATGGAGCTTAGATCAGCAGAAAAGATGGTTTCAAGAAGAAGCAGCAGTGGCACAGGTACGGACAGCAATCCACTTCAATAACTAAGAACGGGTGAATCAGTGCCCGAAATGGCCTAGAAATATTTGAAGGGATGGGAAAAGTTAATTTAAGGAGGGTTTGCATCCTGGATAGATAAGTACGGAAATTTTTTTTTTAAAAAAGGAAGATTTGGGCATTACAATTAAAATGGGCTCATTTGAATTCCTAGGCTAGTAAGAACTAGAAAAAAGTAGGGTTATGTGCAAATCAATGAACTGTCACTTAAAATGAGTGTTTTTAGGCACTGTGTGTTCTACACATACATGAATATAGTAGTTAGAACTATTAATAAAAAGTGTAGTCCTAGAAAAAAATTTAGTGACTTTTCACTGTATTTTATGTCTACCAAAAAAAAAAAAATCATAATTGGTTAGTAACTCATGGTTTTTTGCCTTTCTTCATCTTAATAAGTTTATTCTTAAATGGATTTATGGCCCTATTCTATCAATGTCTATTTGAAATTCACTTGCTCCTTTGAAGGTAAAATGCAATTATTTATTAGTAATTAGGTTATTCATGAGGCGTGGTATTCATAGCTTAATATATAATTAAAGTACAATGGGCTCAAACATGGAATGTTAAGAAAACAAACTGAAGTGTTCAAATAAGTTAGGAAAATCACAGCTAATCAACCTCACTTAGCATATGGTATGAACTATTTAGTTGCAAAATAGGAATCTTTAACAAATAGTTCATATATTATAGATGCAAATAGGGACATTTTGAGACTTCTTAATATGGCATAGTGGCTGTGTGTGCTTTTATTTTTTCTCCTTTGCTAAATTCAATTAAAATAAGAGCAAGACAATGAAGGCATAAATTCACAAGGGCAAAGAGAAAAGGAAAGGAAATAATAGCAGATACGTTATTTTGACAATTTGCAAGGTGTAAATAAGATGGTAAATGACAACTGACTTGGTTAGAAAAAGAAGTTATAACTTATGTGACTACAGAGGGTGATACCAACAAGAAACTACTCTATTTTTTTCATAAAACTCCCAAAATGCTTAAGAACTGGAGACTCAATTTACCTCAAAAGCAGTAAGTCAGGTGCTAAATTGAAAGCATATTGGTTGAAAACAATTTCAACAATTGGTGGAAAATTGGGATATGGAATGATTAGACCAGAAAACTACTCCTCTGTCAGTGGGAGACTGGAAAAATTGATCAAAAAGAATTTGGGACTTTAGTGATATCAGAGAATGTTTATGAGGAGACATGGGAGAAGAAGAGAATGGTGTTGAAAATAAAGATTAAGTGAAAATCTACACACCAGAGAACTGGGCTCCCAGCTCCCTTCCTCCACCCTTTTTTAGAATGAAAGTAGCCAGAATTATAGCTTGTCTTCCTCAGGGCACAGCACCTGAGTGCTAGGGAATCTAAACTATCTCAGAGAAAGGGACTTCTACATATTGACAATTATGCTTTATCATCAGTGAGAAAGCTAGAAGCTAGCTTATCACATATTCACACTATAAGAAACCTAGGAATTAAGAAGCTTTGACTACTTATAAAGAAATTCCAATCATATTTTTAGCACCTCACTCTTAAAAAATGATTTCCAGATTTTTGAGTATAGAAACACAGAAGAAGATTCTAAACAAACTAGAAGAAATAGAGACAGTGATGGGGAGAGGAAAACATTTTTAAAAAGTCAACCATGATTACTGTCATTATAGAGACAAGATACAAAACAATTACAAGATGCTCTGAAGGAAAGAAGCAAGAATGAACTCCTGGTAATTAAAAATAGAATATATGAGTCTTCTGTTTCCAGGAAGATGAGTTAGGTGTAGTCTTCCTTGTTCCCTCTGCTAAGTACAAATCAATTTCCTGGACATTATATATTAAGTATATTAAAGAAGGCTATGAAAGGTGGAGAGAAGATGGCAGACCACCTAGAGACCATAGAACTCAAGGAAGAACACAGTGGTGAGTCTCCTGCATTTGTTTTTGTCTCATATATCTCATACTGGGTGCTCTAGAGGCTGGCAAGCAGCAAATGTCAACAAGTGCAGAAAATTAAAGAGCACCAAGAAAATATTTCTAGCCAAAGAATGGGAAAGAAAGAGCCTAAGAAATTAGAAAACGTTTAGACAATAACTTCCCTACTCCAGGCAACGCCACAGAGAAACTACAGTCCCTGCCAGCAAAGGCCACATGGGTCCTAGACTTCCACCCAAATCAGAGCCCCATGGTGTTTTGTGACCACCATAGGGGAACTGGACTTCCACTTCCATCTGGTAGTAATGAGGTATCCCTTTCCCTCCCTTCTAGGGTAGTGTCATAGCAGGGCTGGTGGAGAGTCAAGACTTTCAGTACCTCTTAGAGGAACAATACAAAGAACAAAAAACATTTAAAACTGAATGAG
>JAQIFY010002044.1:0-13671 GCA_028533085.1 Varecia variegata | reverse complement strand
ATACATACTATTTTCAATGACTTTCCATTCTCCTGATTCTACCATGAAAGAATCAGCTCATTTATGCTGTGAATTTATATCAGGAATTGATAGGATTTTCCACGGTTAGCTGAAATCTTTATTTCTTTAAGAAAAATCACTTAGAAGGAAAATACTTTCATCTCCAATGCCTTTTCTTCCCTAGCTTTTCTGCTCCTGTAACGAGGAAATGATGGGCATTTTGCTGCTCAATTTACTTGGATTCTGTAATTTTTCTTTACTGCCTTGCTTTGCCCAATAAACCTTAGAAATTTTGTTCACATTTCCACTACGGGGTGTGTGGTGCTGTGATGAGGAAAAATAAAACCTGAGTTATAATGTAATAGGGCAATAACTGCAGTAAGTTCCTTTAATCTTCTTGAGCCTCAATTTCCTCTTAGGTTAAATGAGATCTACCCTACATATTTCACCACTATTATGAGGACCGAAAGATACAGTGGTAGTAAAATACGTTTTTTAAAGCTTAAAGTTCTGTAAAAATGTAAGTTCTTTATTTTATTGCTATTATACAGGAAGAAAGAAGCTGTGGATAAAAATGATCAGGCACCTATTCTAATCACTTGCTCCCGCAGTAGGGAACTACTGAAGAACATATGTTGTCTGAAAGTGACATTCCTTTAAAAAGGACTAGAGAATGATTTCTTTAAAACTTAGGCCTTTTTTTAATATGAAAGAGAAAGAGTCAGAGGGCTGACAATGATGGGTCTTGCGACATTAATGACGACAGACCCACATACGCTTGGTTTGGTTAGACTTGTGCATATTTAATCATAGAAGCTAAAAAAGGAGAGACAGCATCAAGGTGGTCATGTGTTTTACAAGACTGACCCTTCCCAGCAATTATCAGAAAAAACAAATGGAAGATTGCCTAGAAAATAGAGATGAAGCCTCAAAAGAAAAGGTTAGAGAGCCTGTGAGAATAAAACCTGAAGTGCTTGGTGCCTAGAAATTTTTCACCTTCCCCGACATACGCTACTTCCTATCCCCACCCTTAGTCCCATAACACACACTTACCATGTGACCTTCGGTAAGGTAGTAAGTCTCTGAGCCTTACTCAGTTGTGTGCTGGCAAATGTTTTAAAAATATATGTGCATTTGCATACACAAAAGTTCATTATAAATTTTGCTGACATAAAAGGTGTGTAGCATAAATTTTATAAATAACAATATGTAATACTCTGTATCATGAATTCCTTAGAGCTGATTGTTAATCACAGAATGCTTTCATTGATTTTTGCCTAACTCTTACATCCATAGCCAGCCTAACGTTGTGATTGCCCAAGTGGTTATAGTTCCAAAATGCAAGTTGCTTGTTGTTTAGTTTACATTTGTAAATAAGATGAAAGAGAAACAACAAAGACTTATGTAAGAATTTCACTCATTTACCAGTGACCTCAGTGACATTTTTGCTGAATTGGATAATACTGAGTACTGAAAGAATAGTTTCTTAATTTGGGGACTATTCACAACCCAATGGCTATAAACACATTCTTTTAAGTTCAATCTGCACCATTAATATTTTCTCCATAAATATCTCAGGTCTAGATAAGCAATACAATAATCAATTAATCTGTGATTTGTTGCATTTGCTCATTTCAGTGGTGTAAGTGTTACCACTGTGGTCTATTTCAAGTGATAAGTTGACTCCAGTGAATGTGAAGGTAGGAGGAGATGCATGGTGTCACATCAATCTATAATATCACACCATACTGTAACAATAGCTATAAATAATCCTAAGTGCATAAATATTAGTAAAATAGGAACTGATGAGTTTTGAGTATTGCCTTTTATATTATAAATTAATTAATAAGCTTATATTCTTTACTTTTTAAATAGTGGCTGTGTTTAACAACCACCTCTCAAAATTCCTGAAACTTAAAGAGCAGCTATCATGATCAAGTAAAAGCTGACTCTAACACACCACTAGTTCTTTGTGTTCCTTGCTATGTAAAGCACATGATCACATGTTATACGATTTTTGAGAATGTATGCGAAATGCTTGGTCTACCATACCTAATTTTTAAATGGCATTTTTTATTGATGCAGTGTGCTGTCTTATATCTTGACTATTTACTATTAACAAACCCCTTGTGAAATCCCCCTTCCATGTAACACCCTGTTGCATTCAAAAGTGACATACTGAACCCATTCTTCCAATATGAATGAATGCTGAGACATCACATGAGAATTTGATAATGATAGAAAATGATGGATTTTTACACAATTAATAAGGAAATCTACTTCTCTGGTCTCTGGGATACACTTTTGTAGCCGTTAGAAGGCTCTGTCTGTAAAGAGCAATTGCAAAAACATGCTTTTTATCCCCACTTGCCTCATTTCACTTTTCACGTTAGCAGCAGTTTCAAAATTCTTCTAGACTGCAGCTCCCGTTGTGCCTTTTTTCTTCTCTGCAAACTAGATCTTTATTCTCTTTACTCTAAAGCTTTAACATTGGAAATTAGTCTTGCAAATTAAAAAAAGAACACCCACATGGATGATTATTTTAAAACTCAATGAAAAAGGTTTATTTTTTTCCTTATTCTTTTTTGACGGCAGTGGGAGAGTAATAGATAAATGTATAATCAACTCACATAAAATTTGACAAGCAGATATTTTATAATATTGCCTTGTGGGAATCCACATAGCAGATGCTCTTTATCGTTACAATCCATTTCATTCCCCAGCCAAGGCAGAAGAGCACATTTGAGGACCAGTTGCAGGGACCCAGCTGTCTCGCTGCCAACCACAAAGCTGAAATGCAGAATCCCAGCATGAGACAGGTGCATGGGGCTTTATGAGCTCAAATAGGGACATTAAGGGCCAGTGGTGTGTTGAAGTCAACTTTTATTAGATCATGATAGCTGATTTCTAATTTCCAGAAATTTGGAAAAGCTGTTGTTAAACACAAACACTATTTAAAAAGTGAAGAATATAAGCTTACTATTAAATAATTTATAATAAAACAAAGGCAATACTCAAAATTGATCAATTCCTATTTAATGGCAGAGGCTATTTGGACATCTCTCTCTCTCTCTCTCATATGCTCAATTAAAGAACTGGAGAATAAGATAATAAGTTTAGAATGTGCGGAGTGGCTAAAATCACCAAGTCACCTGTGCCCTTGGGCCATCACTGATCTAAGGCAGTTTCTGGCTAAAAGGGCTTTGAAAAGTCCACATTGGAGCCTTTTAGCAGTCAGAGACATTTGGTGCTTGTTCAACAAGACATTTGTCAGTAGAGATCAAAAGCCTAGGATGGGAGAACTGTAGTTAGATTTAGTGCATTCCCAAATTGGAACAAACCAGGTTTAGTACAGTGAAGCCCAACCCCAGTAATGAGAATTTGCTTCTTTATTCTCCAGACCAGCCAAAGGATGTCTGAGAAAGTCTCTCCCAGTCTCTGCTTTGTTTTGTGCTGCACTCCTTGGTGTTTACTTTATTTCAGCCACTACAGTGCTCCTTCGCTTTCGAAAGCTAAAATACCTTTGCATCGCAAGGCCTTTGCCTATGCTGTTCCTTCATTTTCCCTCGTGACTTCTGCCCTTCACCTTGAACTCCAGGTCATCTCTGATTTCCTCCTCAGGGTTCTGGGTGTCCGGGCATCTCTGCTCCTGCTTTTACTGCACTTGCACCAGGATTTGGTGAGGCACCTAAACCCTCATAGCACCTAAATTCAATTAACGCTTGTTTTCATTTCAGCTTGCTTCCTTCCACGGCAGCTATAGCAGCTAGAAATCCCTTCTCGGCCCTCCATCCCAACTCTTTGGCTGCATGTGTTACAATAGTCATTTTTAGATAAGGAAATCGATGCTCATGGGAGTGTGAGCCAGGCTGTCGTGGGAGCCTTGCGGAGGTGAAAGAGAACAGGCCTAGGGGTCAGTGTTCAATGGGCAAGTTATGTAACCTCATAGGCCATGAGTTTCCTCACCCTAAAAGGAAAGTGTCAATGGGGCAATAGACTTCGAACATTTTTCCTCCCTCTGCCACTTTCATTAGGTGGCATCTTATCCAGGATTCAATTACTTTCTCATAGATCATAATGGAACAGATTGGTTTGAAGCCCTGGCAGCCCACCACGTCCTCCCCGCCAACCCAAACCCTCCAAAGTCGCAGAATGCTGAGGCTCCTAGAAACACAAGGTAAAAACTACAGAGCTTGGTGATCTCTAAATTTTCTTACATCATGAATATTCATAATATCTTGAAGGTCACAGGGGGAAGCTGAGGCTCCAGCTGATTCTTCCTGTTGCTCCCCAAATTGGCTCTTTTATCCCTCACTGCCTGCGGCCACATGGCCACCCACTCTGCGCTCACAGAGATAGAGTCAGTTAAGGCCAACTTTCCACTGTCAGGAGATACGCGATTGAACCTCACAGCCTTGCCTTGGTTTGGGGGAAGTGACCATAGCTTTGAGCTCCTAGTCCAGATTTACAAATGGAAGCTCAGAGTTGTTCCTTTGGGGGGACCCAATAAAACACCCCTGGCCTTAGAGCTGTTCTATATCCAGTCACCTGAGAAGTTCTGTCTGCCTCTCCATTTTGCACCACTCTCCCTCAGGTTTACTTTGTTCCAGCCACCATGGCTTTCCTTCAGTTCCTAAAGCTAAAATACCTTTGCATTGCAAAGCCTTTGCCCATGCTGTTCCCTCTGCATGGAACACTCTTCCCTTGACTCTTTAGCAAATTAACATCTATTTCCTGATTCAAATTTCATTCAACTGTCTCTCTCCCAGGTAAGACTTCTCTGACCTTTTTGTTGACATTGAACCAGTTTATTGCTGCTCAAAGGCAGCTCTCCTCCATGACCCTTAACCCAACTGCAAATTACAACTTACCATTGCAAATAATCTAATTATTTGATAAATATTTAGTTTCCTTTCTAGATCAGGGGTTTGACAACTAGAGCTCTCAGATCGAATCTAGCCCACCATCTGTTTTTGCAAAATTACGTTTTCCTGGAGCAATAGCCATGCTTCTCATTTGCATGTTGTCCATGGCTGCTTTCACACTGTGACAGCAGTCAAGTATTTGCAGCAGAGACCGAATAGGCCACCAACCTAAAATACCTGGTCCTTCACAGAAAAGGGTTGCAAACACTTGCGCAAGACCATAAGTCCATTAAAGTGAGGAATGTGTCCATTTTGCTCATCATTTTGTTCCCTGGTAGCAAACACAGTTCCTGATATATATTCCTGGGTCAAAAAATGTACATTTAGTGAATGAATTAATGAGTGATCCGCAAACATCCTTAGTTATATGTGTGACATGTGGGCAGAATCACACAGTAAAAAATGCTATCAACACCCTAGAAAAGAAAGCCCTGATTATGTTCACAATGTTAGATTAAAAATAAAAAAAGAAATCCCTGTTTTCAGAGACATTTTTATTTGCTAAAATCTTATTAAAATAAACAAAATAAAAATGTATTAATGAATGATTGTAATATTCATTGATATTAGAGTTGAACTAATCAAAATAACAACCAGCCTGGTGTAGGGTTAAAACAGAAAATCCTGATCAACCATCCAAAGCTAGTAAGGAGCGAGTGTCCTTAAATTGACAGTCAACGTTTTAGCCTTTTTAAGTGAGGTATATAACCAATAAATTATATTTTTAATACTATTACAAAACATGGTTGATTTTAAAATATTTTTTGTTATACAAATGGCCTAAAATATATATAAAACAATAACACTGCAAATTTTGCTACTCTGTGGGAATGTATGCATCTCTCCTCCAGGGATAAAATGTCGTACGAGATGCCTCCTTTGAAGACACAGACTCCAGCTTTCGATGATAGATTAATATATTAAACACACATACACACACACACACGCACACACACAAATGAACATCTAGGGGGCTCTAATTTTGCTTCATTTTTTAACTTTATTTAAACATTTATTTTTTTGCTGGTGTTATGGAACAATAATCAATGCAGAGATTGGGGGTCGGGATGGGGCAGGGAGACTTTGACCCGGCGTATTGACAGTTTCCTGCTTGGCAACGTCCTCAGCCTTTCACAACGCCATGAGTAATTTATGATGGCAATAAAGAGCTGAGTATTTTCTGTATTCAAGGTGGCTGCTGTATCCAGAAGCAGCACAGCCCTGCTTTCAAATGAGATCCACGTACAGATGTGGAAGACGGCCCTTAGAAAGGGAGGCCATTAGATCAGGAAGCATCTGTCTGGCAGGCTCTGTTCCTACTCAGCAGCCGTTCCTGCGATGTGACTGTCACTGCTAAGCAAGTTCCCAGAGCCTTGCTCATTTGGCACACAGTCCTGGCTCGGTGTGTCTCAAAGGGCAGGTCTGCACCATTGTAGATTAGGCGCAGCCTTATCTCAATTCAAAACCTGCTTCTGCCACGGAGTAGGCGCCTGGGGCCAGTGCCTGGACCTGTCTGTGCCACAGTTTCTTCATCTGTGAAGGTGGAGGAAATAGTGTCACCAAGAAAGAAAATGGTTATAACAATCTCAGGCACAGAGTGCGAGCTCCATAAACTTGAGTTATTGTTTTTATCAGCTTTTAAACAGAAGTTCTGAGGAACCTTCTTCCCTAGCTGAGAAAACTTATGAGGACACATCTCTCTCCCCACGAGGTTGGGCTTTCCATTCCTATTTGTGCTTATTCACTTTCTTATAGGTATGTTTAATCTAATTATTCAACATGATGAAATTATTCTCAAATAATGACCTCTCAGCTTTAGTGATTCTAAGAATTCAATGATGCTGAACTACTCTCCAACAAAATCTTTGGTTCAAAAACCTTTCTATAGTTCAGCTTTAATGCTACAATGCCCCCCTCCCTTTACAATAAAAACAAATAGAAATAGCATTTATCGACCACCTAGCTATATGCCAGATGTTGGGTTAAGTGGTTGCACTTTACTGATCTGATGTATTTAGTCCTCATGATAACATAACAAAGTGGGCATTGTAATCTCTTTGATAGACAGACAAACCGAGGCTTGCAAAGATGAGACAATATTCTAAGGGCTTTAACAGGAACAGAATTCAAATCCTGGTTTAGCTTCCCTCAGCCTGTTTATTCATGCTGTATGAGGAGCAAGCGGTTTCTGGTGGATGCTGCCTGGGTTACAATGAGCTTCTTACAAGCAGGAGCAGGGCAAGTTTAGTTTGTTTAGCAACTTATCTGCTGTCTTCAGCTGCCTTGGCAGGTCCCCTGGGTATTCTATTCATTCCTAGATCAGTGATAGAGACGCAGGTGACTTTAAGTAGCAATTATGGTTTCAATTCAGAAATTGGACTACCAAACTTGATTTAATGTGAAATCTTTTCTCTTCTTACAACTCCTTCTTTCTTCCACCATTTCTGTTTCCTCCTCACTGCTTCATCCACTCACAGCCAGAACATATATCACTTCCCAAGGGACCTGTTGAATTTCCTGTCTCTAGAGTTCAGGTAAGGGGACTGTCCTTCCCAAGCCAACCTGGATTTGGGTCCAGGAGGGGGTGAAGGGAAAGGCACTGACAGAATTTCACAGTTTTCACAATGATCCTCTTCTCAAAATTCTCTCTCTTTAACTTCTTCAATGCCTTTATAGCCTCAGAATGGATCGGGGGACTCCATTTGAAAGACCTAAGAGTTGTGAAACTTGTTCTAGCTCACTTATTTTGAAAATATGCACTTTATCTTGCAACCTCACCTTGGTGCCTGGTGAAGACATCAATTTTAGCTTCATGTAAATATGTACGACGCAGGGGGAAGTTTTGTCATTTGCTTTGATGGTCCTTGTACTTGGAGACCCAGAATCTGTCTGAGGTCCTATTCTCTTTGAAACGTTCAGGTTTTCTTCACCGTGGGTCAGAGATCTGCAGGGCAGTTCAGCAGAGGTCTCTGTGCCCGAGGGACTGTGCATAGAGCTTGTTCCAAAGGACAAGCGTTCAAATACTAGCAGAGTAGAGATAATTTGGGCTTAAAGGGAAATGTGTGAGTCCTAGATTGACTTCCAACCCAGGCCTCTAAATTGAAGTAAATTTCCAGGTATAGGAGGGCTTATAATGAAAGAATATAACAAATACACAAAAGATGAGTGGCGTCACCCTCTACATAAAGAACTGAGTGTGCAGGTGTTGCTTTATGTATCTGTTAGATGTCTACAACAAATGCATCTGTTAGATGCACTACAACAAATGAACAGTCAGAGGACATTGAGGCAGAAACCATGAAGAGTCAAAATTCCTCATATATCTGAAGGGTAGAGTAGCAGCAGGAATCCTCTTAACCCATGAGCAGACAAGCCTGCATCTGGACTGCAACCTGGGGACCCCCAAGAAGCTGATGGTAAAATCAGGAGAAGGGGAAGTGATTGCAAGGAGAGTTAACATCCATAGAATTTGGGAGAGACCCACTGGAACTCCCTGAACTATCTGGGAGAAATTGAAATTGAAACGGATACAGGGTTACTCTATTCTGCAAGTAGGGGCTAATCTGGAATACTAACTGAGATACCATTACATGAGGAATGGCAGTACCTGGAGGCCCCGGTAAACAAGGAGTAGACCCACATACCATTCCCCTCCCTCCTATGATCCCTCTCAAGTTCAATTCACCCTGGCCTCTAGAGAGGACCATTACATGGCAGGTAGAACAGGGAACAGCAGCCCACCAGGAATTCCCAAAGCCCTGGTTCCTTCAGCACCCCAAGGAAGCTGAAGGGCAGGCCCCTTCTGTCTTCCCTGGTTGCTCACATGAAAGCCTGACCTCTGTTCAGGATGGTTCTTCTAACCCATAAGGACCTGAGGGAGGAACTCCAGGGGGCAGAAGTCATTCTTTAAGATACCACCCAAAGGAGAAAATTATAAATAATTGTACTTCCTTAGGTAGGTTTGTCCTGGTGTTTTTTAATTTTATTTTAACATTATATTTTTTATTTTTTTATATTTTATACATACATATTTTATTTTTTTTAAACTTCAGAATATTGCAGGGGTACAAACGTTTTGGTTACATAAATTGCTTTTGTATCTTTTGAGTCAAAGTTATAAGTGTGCCCATCCCCCAGGTGGTGTGCATTGTACCTCTTAGGTGTGAATTTACCCATCCCCTTCCTCCCCCCTCCCACCTGGTTGGTTTCTGATGAATGTTATTTCCATATGTGCACATAAGTGTTGACCGATTAGCTCCAATTTAATGGTGAGTACATGTGGTGTTTGTTTTTCCATTCTTGTGATACTTCACTTGGAAGGATGGTCTCCAGTTACATACAGGTTAATACAGAGGTATTAGTTAACGAAATTGAAGCAGCAATAAAAAATCTTCCAACAAAAAACAGTCCTGGACCAGATGGTTTCACACCTGAATTTTACCAGACCTACAAAGAAAAACTGGTACCTATCCTGCAGAAATTATTCCATAACATCGAGAAGGAAGGAACCCTCCTCAACATGTTTTATGAAGCCACATCACCTTGATACCAAAGCCAGGAAAGGACTCAACACAGAAAGAAAACTATAGACCAATATTCCTTATGAACATAGATGCAAAAATTCTCAAAAAAATCCTAGCAAACTGAATTCAGCTGCTCATCCAAAAAATAATTCATCCTGCCTTGGTGGTTTGGAGCCCATAAGAGCCCCCAAATTGAGACTGACTTGCCTGGTTATGAAATCACAATTCCTACTTCAGCATGGCCGTGAGCCACATTCCACTTTGTTCTTCAGGTGTGGTGTTCTGGTTTGGCCTAAACCTGCAGGTTGAATGAACTCTGTTGTGAGGAGCTGGACAGAGACAGAGGCTGGAATCCCGAGGCTGAGTGGAGGCTGGTGCTGCCATCAGATCCTCCCAATAATGCCAGACTTTCTGGTGGCTTAGATTTGAGTCATGGAGGCTTCTAACAAGAAAGGTCTATTTTTACTCCAAGGTTGCTTAGAGCTTGCCTCGTTCATGCCCTCGTCTAACACATGAGGACAAAATCTAGAGGGAGAAAGTGACTCAGCCATTGTAACAGAGAAGGTGGGGACAGGGCCACGACGCCAACATCCCTAAAAATGCTGGGCCCACTTCACCGCCCTGACTCCAGGAACGGCGCCCTGCGGGGAAAGCACAGTCCCCAGCCACGGTTACTTAAATGGGGCTCTACAAGGACCATAGGTTCTCAAAGGGGTTTCTGGCAGTGAATTTAAAGAAAGAAAGAAAAACACAGCAAAAACAACTTAAAACCAAATGGTGCCCATTCCAGAGGCAGGGCTTGAGGTTTTTAGGGAATCAAAGCAAAACAAAACTATTCCACACCCTCCCTGTTTGAGGACTACTTCTTCTCAAGCAGGCTGTGCTGCACCTCATTTCTGACATCTAAATCTGTGGGGTTTTCGATGACTGAACGTGGGCGGCTCCAAGCGTTCCCCTTGGCAGGCCATTGCACTTCATACAGGTCGGCTCGAGGGGACACTTCCATGTTTAGCTTACATTTTCCCTTTCCTAATTTGTTTTATTAGTCCCAGACTCATTTCTTGATACCTGATACTTTGGCCACTTAGGCGTTTCCTGTCATTAGCCGGAGCCCGGGGAACTTCCATCACTTTCTCCAGAGCAAAGGGAAGTTCACATCCCTCCTTTCAATTATTGCTGCAACTTGAGGATGTCATCTTTTGCCCTTTCCAGAAGCAGAACTTTCTGCAAAGGAAAAGACATTTGTAACAGACGCCTGGCGCAGAAAAATAGTTGTGGGGGACCAGAGTGAAGGGGTGACTTGTGGGCAGGGGTGCAGGTAGCCAGGATGGCAGCGGTTTCCCTCTGCGCCTCATCCCATGATTAATGGATCCCCTCTGTGGACCGATGAGATGAACCTTCAATAACAGCCTAAAGTAATATATTTTTTGTCTCAGCCTGAAAGCAATTTTTATTTAACAAATAGTCTAAAAATAACCTTTGGCTAAGGTCTTTCTTTTCTACCTGATTAAAATAAGAAACATCTCATTTTGCATCACCTTATTTTTTATGTCCTTAAATTGTTTTCTTTTTTCTTCATAACAATAGGCCTGGCTCAGCCTGTTCCTGTCCCTGAGGGACCCTTAGAGCAACTAGGAAATGACAATTTAAGAATCATCTAATTCAAACTGCAGTCATTTCACTCGGCTTAAATAAGGATCTTCCCATAATTACATGTTATAATTATGTCACCACATGCTATATAATTCAAATTAGATGATGATTACATGCCATATATTAACATTAATTATGTAACTAGACATAACCATATGTTTATATGTGGATTTAATTACCATCTCTAAAAATCCTACTGTAGAAGATGTATGTGACAAATTTTTAAAAGAGGGAAAGCAGCAAGGAGAAACATGTCCAAATAAATATATAAAATTAAGCATATGGAGGAAATGCAAATAATTGGAATAGGCTTTTAAATTTGCATTTGTTTGATTACCCTGGCTTCATGCTTTTGTTTGTAAAAATCATATTATAATGTTATACATGTTCAAAATAATCAGGTAGATCAGCCATAATCCCATCAGCACAACACATCTCGTTTCCACATCCTGCTCATATCCACTTATACTTGTGAGCATCTGTAGTGATAACATCTCACAAAGTTTTAGCTCTGCGTGTTCATCTAACTTGTCATAAATTATTCTCTCTTCATTTGTTGCTTAGTGTGCATCATGTACACTATTAATGGCAGTGTGGTGTGTTGATTGAAGGCACTGACTCTGAAATAAGGTTGGTGACCTTGACCAACATCCTTAACTTGTTTTTTCTTCAGTATCCCCATCTGCAAAATGGCAATGGTAAGGTCACTGTGAAAACTAAATGTGCTATTGTATGAAAAATGCTTAGAAAAATGGCACGTGATAGGAGTTTAATAAAGGTTAATAGTGTTGTTGTGATGGTTGTTATTGTCCCTAGCAAGTTGAGAATAATAATTTACTTAGTCCTTTTCCTATTTGGTGGCAACATTAAGGTCTCCAACTTCTCGTATTATCAGTCATTCTTAGATAAATATTTTTGTGCACATAACTTTTCTCTCTCTTTGAAATTTTCAGGGCAGATTATCAGTTGAACATTAGAAATATAACCATGTAAAGCTCTTTCAACATTCCCATACCAGCACAGTGCCTGGTTTAAAAAAGAATCAGCCTGGCATAGAAAAACAATTGAAAGAAATATAAATGTGTACTGCTTTATTTAAAAAAATATTTCTGATAAGCAGAAAAACTTAGCATCTTCTTTGCACGACCTCTATTTTTCCCTTCTCAGGCACACACACCCCCATCATCACCTCAAAGTCTCCCTTATCTCCCCACTCAAGCCCTTCCTCCATTGCCTGTACAATTCATTCCACAGAAGCTGTGTCCTCACCTCTTCCCTACCTGCGAATAACTTTCCATTCTTTCTAAGTTTAGTTATCACCTTGTTTGCATCTAAAAGGAGCCCAGGAGCTGATCTACCATAAGGTTCACTAGAGGAGAACACAGTAGGGGTAGGAGGAGGCTGAGTAGGCAAAGGGTATTCTTCTCAATGCAGGGATAGGAGAATTCATGAATCTATCTATGTATCTATCTATCTATCAATACCAACCATAGGTCTATATCCATATCCATATCCATATCCATATCTGTAACTGTGAGATTGCTATCACAGCTTTACTGCTGGTTTTATGTATTTCTAAATTGTTTTCCCAATGTTTTGAACCAAGTGTCCAAATCACTACAAATACTGAGTAAGTCAGTATAACACATCCATGCTAGCTAAAAATCAGCATTATTTACTGGTCCTCAGGCACAAGGGACGAGTTCTTAGAGAATCTCTCTAAGCAGGATATTTATTTCTATTCTCTGCTCTCTCCTTTGGGCTTCTCAGAGCAGTGTCATCTCACTTATCCCTGAAGAGATGAAGAGAGTTTAGAATGAAAGGTTCAGCTCATGCACTTCCCTAATGAGACATATGTGAGTTACACCTGTGCATCCTTACAACGTCATTGGGAAGCACAGAACTGGGCATGCAGGACTTTCATAGCTCAGATATGCTGAAGGGAATGCTATGCTGGGGCTTCAGCACAACTGACTGGGAGGGAACAGAAGGGAGAGGAGATGGTGTGAGTAGGACAAAAGCTGGGGAAAATGCCAGTTCCGGGGGCTAACCCTCTTGGGGAGCTTAGCCACCCAATGAACAAACCAAAGCACGTATTAAACTCAGATATAGTTGGGATGCTGTCAGTGAAGACGTTGGCAACAAGGAGCATTGCTCGGTCAAGCTACACACAGAGCCTGTGGGCAAAGGAAGCACCTGGCAAGGCTTAGACAGGGTGTCAGTCTCCAGTCAAGTCAGCCGCAGTTTGTAGTAAACCTCTAGTAACAGGAAGGAATTAAAATAGACAGACACAAGACAAACAGTTAAACTGAAGAGTAGTTATAAATTTTATGAAGAAAAGATAAGGAAAATGTAAGAGTCACCCCATAGAACTTTCTATAATAATGAGAATGTCCTATATCTGTGTTTTCCAATATGGTAGTCATTAGCCACAAGTGGCTTTTGAGCACTTACAATGTAGTTAGTGTGACATAATTTTTCATTTTATTAATTTGAACTAATTTGAATGTAATAGCCATAGTTGGGTTGTGGTTACTATTAACATATTGAACAGTGCAGTTCTATAGTAC
>JAQIFY010002043.1:0-13671 GCA_028533085.1 Varecia variegata | reverse complement strand
TGAATTTTAAATTAATGCAAGCATGAGAGGAGTAGGAGAATAAAGAACTAACATAAGTTACTTTGCAAAGCAGTATTTCAACTGGGTAAAAACCAGAAAGAATTATACACAAATGCATGGGTTGGCAAATCAAAAACTATATGTATAGTGTGATTCAGTGAATAAATATGTTTTAGATAATTAGAGCCAGATTTTTCAGTGTCAAAAAAAGAAGTTGGTAATGAGGAAAGGGTGAAGGCTAGAATAAATGCTTTGAAATCTGAGATATTGATTCAATCTCTTTATTTTTTAAATGTATCTATTCAGGTAAATATGTAAAGAAACAAATTTGCGTGCTCTCTCTCTCTCTATCTGTGTGTGTGTGTGTGTGTGTTCTTTGTTCATTAGGAAAGCCTAGAACAAATGGTAGCCCAGTAATAATTATTACATCCAGATAATGGTTTCTATATACCAATAAAAAGGTATATTTGGAATGATTTCTATATTCCAATAAAAGGAACCAGGGCTCCTAGAAGTGCTTAATTCCAGGACTGGGACATGGAAAATGCAGGATGAGCCTGGAGCATCTTATGATGTCAGAAATTGAAAAAAATATTCCAAAAAAAGTTAGGGGAGGTTGGGTGGGTGAGTACATGTTGAAAAAGCTCTGGAGCCAATCTGAAAGTGGCCAATCCCAGTGGCCAAAGCTGGAACAATTTGAGCAACCAAAAAAATAAAATAATAATAGTTATTAGATTATAATCCAAATAGTAAAATAAAAATATATGAGTCCATACTGATATAAATACATTATTGAACAAATAAATAAACAAGGGAGAATGAACAGTTTTTCCTTCCAGAAGAATTCCAAATAATAAATGTAGGCAGAATGAAAAAAAACAGAAAATCACATGAGAATACCACAGCAATAATTGTTCCAGGCAATAACCATAATTACTAAAATATGTGGTCTAATGTTTGAGGAGAAATAGAATGTTTGCACAGTCTTAAAATACCACCCCCCCAGACATTAATTACAAAGGAAAAAATAAAGATACATCAGTTCTGTGGTATTCTCACCAAAAATGTACAAGCTCAATCTAATCAAGAGAAAACTTCAGAAAACCCCAATTTAAGGGATATTATACAAAATAACTGATTAATACTTTCCAAAAGTGTCAAATTCATAATAAACATGGAAGGACTGAGGAATAGTCATAGATTTTATGGTCTTATAGTTCTTTATATTAAAGTCTTTTATCCACCTGGAATTTATCAAATTGTTGATAAATTCACAATCACAGCAGGAGATTTTATCTATCCCTTTCAGTAATTGATAGAGCAAAAAAAATTAGTAAGAATTGCTTGTTGGAGCATTTTATAATAGCTGCTTTAAAGTCAATTTTAGATAATTCCAACATTCTTGTCTTGGCATTGGCATCTGTTGATTATCTTTTTCCCAAGTTAGGTAGCGGAGAGTAAAACTATTTTGCAGGTACAACCAGCAGGTCTTGATGGCGTTGTTTGCCTTTCATTAGAAGTGTGGACAGAGTGAGGGTAGAGGTGGTGAGGGGTGAAATAGTAGGAATCATCAACAAATTTTTATAGCCTCTGGCTTGGATATCTGGGTGAATTTTGGTAGCATGTATTGAAATTGGATGTTAAAGAGAAGGATAGAAGTTGAGAAATTCAGTTTTTTGCATGCAGAGGTTGAGGTGCCTATGGGGCAACCACATAGATGTATCCCGCAGGCAGTTAAGTATTCAAGTCTGAGCTCACAGAAGGGAGCAGACCTAGAAATACAACTTGTAAATTATTAGTGCATAAGTGGTCTTTAAAGAAATAAAAAAAAAAGGGTATAGAAAGGTTGACTAAAGAATTTAGAATGAGAGCAGAAGTATTTAGAAAGTAGACAGAAATGTGGGACTAAGAAGGAATAGTCAAAGCGGTAGGAGGAAATCCAGAATATATGACAAGACATCTAGGGAGTAAAGACTGTCAAAGAACAAAATTTTGACAAATTGAGTTGAAAGTGTTTCTGTCCCATTTTAAAGTTCAATTACATGACACCTGGTGTGAGTGACTCCTTTCTGATTTGGTCCAGTCTACTGGGGACTAGTGCAAGTGCTGAGTCCTAAACAATGGACTCCCATAAGTTCTATTTAGCAGGAGTTTCAAGACAGGGAGAAATACACATTATCAAAAGCAGGAGAACAGTCTAGTAAGATAATGACTGAAAAGGGTATTGGTCACTCATGACATTTGCCAAACAGTTTCAGTGTCTTGGTGAAAGTAGAAAAAGATCAGTGAGTTATGGAATGAAAAGGAAGTAAAGAAGTAGAGTTAAAAAGTGGGGACCACTGTTTCTTGAATCTTAGACAAGAAGGGAAGGAATGAATAAGGCATATAGTGAAGAAGCATATGGAAGAAAATGTGATTTCTAGACTTTGTCAAAATACTTCTCTAAATAATCATTTGTATTTGTTTCATCTCATATGGCTGAAGCTTCATCTTGGAAAATGAGAATGGACAGACATCATTTTAACAACTAAAGCCTAAGCCATATAAAGCTACAAATAGATCTTGAATAAGCCCAAATCCCCAGAGCTGCTACTTGAAAACAAAATTCTTCCATTAACTTTGACCTGCTGTTGCCAAGCAAAGGAGCCAGAGGTAGCTAAGGCTTTGTAAATGAAAAGTTACCTCTTGAATCTCTTCTGTACACTCACTGCAGAACATAGGCACAAACTGCTTCTCTGTATGAGCTCGCTAATTGAAAGTTGGCTGCTGCCCTCACCTGCTGCCATGTCTCTGGTGGTCATCACATGCTTCAAACACTAAAATACACCTATTACTGAGCAGAGACTTTCCTTCTCCCACCACCTGTTAATAATAGCAATTGCACATTATGCTTGTTTTCCTGGTTTCTTTCTACTTCTGTTCTCAGTGTTGTTTATAATGTGGGTTCAGTTAGTTTCCTTGACCCTTCTAAAGGAAGCTGATTTGGTAAGGGTACTCTGATCGTCAAAAATAGAATTGCAGCAGCACTACTCCAGATCTGCAAGAAACTATTTTCCAACTCAGAGACTTGTTTTGTGCCATAATTTTTCTGGTTTTAGAGAAGCTATAGTATCATCAGACAGTTTTTTGCTTTGCAGAGTGATAAATTCACCCTATGAAAGTCAAAAAGAAAATTTCTATTTTCTCTCTGTCCCATTCTTTTGTTGTTTCAGCAAAAAGAATTTACTTACCTCTTGACTCAGCAAGGTAGTGGGTGAGGGTGCTCCGAATACTGATTATGGCCCTAAAGCTAACAGTTGTCTCTAAAGGAACCAAGAGAGGAACAAACAGAACCTGGATTCTCAGTTTTACTTGATAATACCATTAGAGATTTCATAATTATATAGGAGGGATGGGCATGATGATATTGCTGTTGTCTAGCTCCGTACCCCTCAATAGCTTAAAAGGCAACTGGAGTAACAATTTAACAATTAAAAAACAAAATAGATGAAAAAATGAAAGTGTTTAGATTGTTTAATCAGTATAACAGAAATATAATGGAAAAAAAAGTGACTTTGAAGATGATGACCATTTCTCCCCAAAGTAAAGTAAAACTCAAGTTAGCTGGAAGCTGAATGAAGACCCCAGAGAAAGTCTATGTAATCACTTAACTTTCATGTATTTACCATGTAAAATAAATTCCTGTCTACTGAAAAATTATCCTGCATGGAGAGCAAAGGTACTGGATGAATGAGACCACTAAAGAGTCCTATTTAATTCAAGACTTCTTGATGTGCAATGATACAGCTCTGAAAAAAGATAAGAAAAAAACAACAATGAACAAAAGATTTCATGATGAAATTTTACATAAACTTAGTTCATAGGTGTTGACTATGAACCATAAAGCATTTGGGTGAATAAATGTGGGAGAACAAAAGTAAAGACTCATGGTAAACTACCTTGGACAATTTAGAGTAGCTCTGTTGCCAGATAATACATTTTAAAAATTGGTCAAACTATTTGTAGTTATTTGTAACAAATGGTTGTTGATTTTGTGGTATAGGCACTATATTAACATCAAAGTGTTTCCAAAAAACATCTGGAAAAGGATATAAACTCTAGAAATACTGAGTCCGCATTCCTTCTTGGCAACATTCAGCTGGAAACGAGTAGTAGGCTTTCATATGGCCTGTTTCACTCAAGTATGTGATCTTGGTAGATATTTGAGTTTGAGCTTCTGGTTCATTTCCTTCCCCTCTTCAGGTACCCCTGCAATTATTGTCAGTGGATTCAATAATTTCTGGATGACTCATCTAGCATCTTAGGCCCAAATTTCTTGACCTTCTCACAAAATGATTTTGGCTCCCATCTTATCTTAGTTTTACAATTCTGTATTATCCCTTAATACCTTATCACCAGTAAATGTACCACCTTCAAAATCTTCAAGTAGTCCTCTCCCATCCTCCAGCTGCTTCACTTTATAACTCCTACTGAAACTCTTCATTGGCCCCCTCTAGACTTTCATTTTTTTTTAATTCCATCATTTTCCTCATCCATACTTTCATCATCACTGCTGTCTATCCAGCTTAGATTTTATGACCCATCATTATAATTACTCTTTTGCAAGTCATCTACACAAAATCCAACCAACTACTGTTTGAACTCTTCTATCTGCCTTCTTTGTGCCCATACCAGAATAGCTGAAGGCTACTGGAGAAATTATACAATTGAACCGAATTACTTATACTTTAAATTCACTTAAAACTCAAATATATACTCGGCATAGCATCGGAACTTTATATTTCTCTAAAGTGTTCATTTTTCTAATTTTTACTCTATTCAAGCCTTCCCCATCTCCTTCCTCACTCATCTGCCTCAGCGGTTTCACCTCAAACTCTTAAGTGTTTTGTTCAGCACTACTGTTTAGGCTAGAGTGCCTAGTATAATGCCTGGTGCATAGTAAGAACTTAATATTTTCTGAATGATTACTTCAGAGTAATATTTTCCCACTAACAAATATACCAACCTACCTGTGCATGTTCCTATTCTTCCTTGTATTCCTTATACAGTGGCTATGTCTCTATTCACATTTGTGTGTTCTGCAATTTATGCCTTCCCATTATTTTGAATACTTAATAAGAAATTTGTTAAATTTGAAAATCCATCCATGTCATCACATTTCAACATTATATTTGTCAAAGAATACTAGTAAACAAGCCTTATGTAGACTATTTTATTATGATGATTGTAATCATAGCTAGTAGTTATTGTGTACCCACATTTGCTAAGTACCATTCTAAGGGCTCTTCATGTATCAGCTCATTTAATCTTCATAATAACATGAGATAGGCACTATTTTTTTTCATCTCCATTAAACTGAAGTACAGAGAGGCCAAATAACCTACCCATACTCTCACAGCCTAAAAACAGCAGAGCATCACTCTTATCCACTATGCTCTACTGCCTCCTTTAAAAAGTAAAATAAAAAGGGGAAACACTAGTCCAAACTCCCATAGTAATGGAAAGAATATTGCTGAGATGGAGAATGAATATGAGGTAAAGGAAGGAAGACAAACCTTATGCTCTCTGCTTTGTTCATCACTTTATCTCCAGCAACTAGTTTCCAGTAGCTGCAAAAATGCTTCACACATGGTAAATATTCAAGAAATACTGTTGAACTTTTCCCTTCCATAATTAGCACATTTAAAAAGTCCTTAAATTTAGGGTAAAAATAAGTCTCAATCATTTTTCCATTTTGTATCCATCAAAAAACAACCCACACAACACTATTTTTTAGAAGGCTTAGGGAAATCAAAGATTTTCCTCTTTAAGCATTCTAAAAGGCTTAAGATGCTTATTCTGAAAGTTCTAAGACAAAATCAACTACAACTTGCCACCAGTTGGCTCTATCAGATGGGAAAACTCATTTCTCCCCTCATTCAATAGTATTTCCTGAACAAAGCAGATAGCTTATAATCTCCTGAGGATGGGCATGGGGAATGAGAAGATAGATAAACATATAAACAAATATTTTCAGATGATGGTAAGTACTATGAAAAATATAAAGGAAATTAAAGGGTTAGAGAGTGATGGAGAGGAGCAAATTTATGGTATATATGAGAATTTTTTACATTTATGTAATGCATAGTGATCAAGTCATGGTATTTAGGGAGTACATCACCCAAGTACAATACATTTTTTTAAGTATAGTCATCCTACTGTGCTATCAAACGTTGAATTTATTCCTTCTATCTTTATATTTGTACCCTTTAACTAACTTCTCTTCATCTTGTCCCCTCCCCTCCACTCACCATTCCTAGCCTCTGTTATCTATTTTTCTACTCTACCTCCAGGTATTCACATTTGTTAGCTTCCATATATGAGTGAGAACAGGTGATATTTGTTTTTGTGTGCCTGACTTATTTCACTTAAGATAATAACCTCCAGTTCCATCCATGTTACTGCAAATGACATGATTTCATCCTTTTTATGGTTGAATGGTATTCCATCGTGTATATATAACACATTTCCTTTTTCCATTCATCTGTTGATGGACACTTAGGTTAATTCCATATCTTTGCTAATGTGACTAATACTGAAATAAATATGCAAGTGCAGGTATCCCTTTGATATATTGACTTATTTTCTGTTGAGTAGATACCCAGTAGTGGGATTGCTGGATCAAATGGTAATTCTATTTTTAGTTTTTGAGAAATCTCTGCTCATTTCCATAGTGGCTATACTAGTTTAGATTCTCACTAACAGTGTGTAAGAGTTCCCTCTTTTCTCCTCATCTTTGCCAAAATCTGATATTTTTTGCCTTTTTAATAATAGCTATTGTGACTGGCATAAGATGATATCTCATTGTGATTTTGACTTGTATTTCTCTGGTTATTAATGATGTTGAGCATTTTTCATATACCTGTTGGCCATTTGTATGTCTTCTTTTGAGAAATATCTTTTCATGTCCTTTGCCCACTTTTTAATGGGATTTTTTGGTTTTATTCCTGTTGAATTATTTGAATTTCTTGAATATTATACATGTTAGTCTCTTGTCAGCTGAATAGTTTGCAAATATTATCTCCAATTCAACAGGTTCTGTCTTCACTCTTGATTATTCCTTTGCTGTGCAAAAGCTATTTAGTTTAATTAAATTTCATTTGTCTATTTTTGTTTCTGTTGCCTGTGCTTTTGAGGTCTTAGTCATAAATTCTTTGCCTAGACCAATGTCTGGGAAAGTTTTCCCTAGATTGTCTTCTAGTATTTTTATAGCATCAGGTCTTATGTTTAAGTCTTTAATCCATTTTGAGTTGATTTTTGTATATGGTGAGTGATAGGGGTCCAGTTTTATTTTTCTACATGTGGCTATCCAATTTTTCTAACATCATTTATTGAAGAGGGTGCCCTTCCCAATGTAAGTTCTTGTTTGCTTTGTCAAAGATCAGTTGGTTGTAAATATGTGGCTTTATTTCTCAGTTCTTTATTCTTTCCATTGGTCTCTGAATGTGTTTTTATAACAATACCATGTTGTTTTGCTTATTATAGCCTTGTAATATATTTTGAAGTCAGGTAACGTGATACCTACAATTTTGTTCTTTTTGCTCAGGATTGCTTTGGTTATTTGGGATCTTTTTTTGGTTCTATATAAATTTTAGGATTGTGTTTTCTAATTCTAATTTAGTATTTTGATAGGAATTGCATTGAATCTATAGATTGCTATGGGCAATATAGTCATTTTAACTATATTAATTTTTCTTATTCTTGAGCATGAGATGTTTTCCCATTTGTCTGTGTCATCTAGAATTCTTTCATCAGTGTTTTGTAGTTTTCCTTGTAGAGATCTTTTACCTTCTTGGTTAAATTTAATTCTAGGTATTTTATTATTTTATGTAGCTATTATAAATGGGATTGCCTTCTTGATTTCTTTCTCAAATAGATCATTATTGGTGTATGGAAACACTACTGATTTTTGTGCATTGATTTTGAATCCTGAAACTTTTTGAATTCATTTATCAAATCTAAGAGTTTTTTGGTGGAGTTGTTAGGTTTTTCTAGATACAGGATCATAACAAAGCATCACATTACCTGACTTCAAATTATACTACAAGGCTATAGTAACCAAAACAGCAAGGTACTAGTATAAAAGTAGATAGATCAATGGACAGGAACTGATCTTTGAAAAAGTAGACAAAAACATAAACTGGGGAAAAGACACCCTATTCAATAAACAGTGCTGGGAAAATTGGATTTCCATATACAGAAGAATGAAAATGAACCCCTATTTCTCACCATATATATACAAAAATTAACTTTTGGTGGATTAAAGACTAAAATATAAGACCCAAAATCATAAAAACTCTAGAAGAAAATTTTGGAAAAACTCTTCTGGATATTGGCCTAGGCAAAGAATTTATAAATAAGATCCCAAAAGCAAATGCAACAAAAACAAAAATAAACAAATGGGACTTAATTAAACATAAAAGCTTCTGCACAGCAAATGTAATAATCAACAGAGTAAATAGACAACCTACAGGTTGGGAGAAGATATTTGCAAACTATGCATCTGAAAACAGACTAATATCCAGAATCTATAAGGAACTCAAACAACTCAGCAAGAAAAAAACCAAATAACCCCATTAAAAAGTGGACAAATGACATGAACAGACATTTTTCAAAAGAAGATATATTAATACACATGGCCAAAAAACATGAAAAAATGCTCAACATCACTAATCATTAGGGAAATACAAATTAAAACCACAGTGAGATACCATCTTATCCCTGTCAGAATGGCCACTTTTAAAAAGCCAAAAAACAATAGATGTTGGTGCAGATGCAGTGAAAAGGGAGTGCTTATACACTATTGGTGGAAATGTAAATTAGTACAACCTCTATGGAAAACTGTTTGGAGATTTCTCAAAGACCTAAAAGTAGATCTACCATTCGATCCAACAATACCATTAATGGGTATCTACACAGAGGAAATGAAATCATTATATCCAAAAGACACCTCCACTCATATGTTTATTATAGTATAATTCACAATAGCACAGATATGGAATCAACCTAAGTGTCTCTCTGCCTATGAGTAGATAAAGAAAATATGAGATATATGTGTGTATATATACACCCACATACATACATACCAATATATACCATGGAATACTACTCAGTCATAAAAATGGAATGAAATGTCTTTTGCATTATCTTGGATGGAACTTGAGGCCATTACCCTAAGTGATGTAACTCAGGAATGGAAAGTCAAATACACCATGTTTTCACTTATAAGCAGGAGCTAAACTAGAGCTACACATTGTCATACAAAGTGGAATAATAGTGAAGATTCCAAAGGTGGGAGAGTGGGAGGCGGCTGAGGAATCAAAAATTACCTATTCGGTATAATGTACACTATTCAGGTAATGGGTACACCAAAAGCCCAGACCTCACTGTTACACAATACATCCATGTAACAAAACTATACTTGTACCCCCTAAATATATTGAAATTTTAAAAACTCCTCAGAAAAAAAAAGAGATTACATCATCACTGAAGAGGGACAATTTGACTTCATCTTTTCCAATTTGGACACCTTTTGTTTCTTTCTCTTGCCTGTTTGCTATGGCTCATACTTCCAGTACTGTGTTGAATAGGAGTGGTGAAAGTAGGCATCCTTGTCTTGTTCCAGTTCTTAGAGGAAAGACTTTCAACTTTTCCCCATTCAGTGTGATATTACCTGGGGTTTGTCATACAAGGCTTTTATTATTTTAAGGTATGTTCCTTCTATGTCTAGTTTGTTGAGAGTTTTTATCATGAAGGGATGCTTAATTTTATCAAATGCTTTTTGTGTCTGTTGAGATGATCGTGTGGTTTTGGTCCTTAATTTTGTTAATGTGGTGTACCACATTTATTGATTTGCACACGTTGAACCATCCTTGTATCCCTGGAGAGTGCTCAGGTGCCCAAGGTGGTGGATTGAGTTGGGCAATCCCCAGGACCCTGGGCTATGTGCTCTGTCTTGGGGTGGGGGTGGAGGCAAAGCCAGTCAGCGGCCTTGTACTCAGAACCCCCAATGGTGAGAGTAGGTAACAACCATGGAGGTTGGGGATAAGGTGATCCTCAGGCCTCAGGCTAAGTCCTTGAGTGAGGCATGGTAGTCACAGCCTGGGCCAGAGGGCAGGGAACGTGTTTTCCCTTCATGCCCTAGGCTGAGGGGGTTCTCCCTTTGCCCTGGCTGCAGGAGACCACACCCAGCTCCCAATCAAGTCCCTGTGGCACCTCATCCTCTGTTCATCTCTCCATCTCAGATCCCAACAGTGCAGCATTGCTTTTTGGTAGTGGCCACTGCTGCCCAGGCCTCACTTACTTCCTAGCTTCAGCTGCAGGAGGGTTCCCTGTCACAGCAGCTACAGTCTGAGTTTCCAGCCCAAGTAGGAGGGGACAATTATTTTGTTCTTTTGGTTATATATTATTATTTATAATCTGAGGTTTTTGTGCATGAATTTAAATTTTATTGTTCTCATGTATTGACTTAGTGTGTTTTATACTGCTGGGGAAGCACTAGAAAAAAGATTTTATTTCAGAAGAAAAACAGTGAAATTCTTCAAGTTTCACAGAAATGCTCCCTTTTTTCCTAGGCAGTTAGTTCACCAACCAGTAGTGGGGAGTCCCATTTAGACTTCCTTAGGTTTGCTCATTTTATCACTTTTTCTTATCAAAGGGAACTTAAGACTGTAGAACTAACTTAAAAGTCTCTATTTTTATATCTGAGATATATTTTTAAATGTCATATATTTTAATCAATCATACTTCAGAGATGCTTAAAGAGACAATGCATGATTAATCAATCAAATTAACAGTAGACCTTTACTAAGAGCTTTTGTGTTTAATGAGGCACCAGAAGATGACATCTTAAAGTGACAGCATTCTAATTATCATACTAAATAAATTCTTGATATAGCAACAGCTAACTTCATTATAAATGTGTTTTATTTCTACAGGATTCATAATTGTACCTACCCAGAAATGTCTTGTGGCCAGATTAATTTGTCTCTTTTCCTAAAGTACAGAATAAATGATGACCTAAAATTTTTTATATCAGAAAATCCAATCAATCTCATGCTTTGACACATTCCTAGACCATTGAAAATTTATGGCCTCAGTAATGACCCTGAGGAATTCATAATCTCAATGTGCCTTTTGAATTATCAAAAGGAGATTAAATGGTATGCCTTATGCTTTCTTGTAAGGTAAAACACTGAGGTTTTATGGTTCTTTAAAAATTCTTAATCCATGCATGTCATACATATTATATCTTTCTGGAATGTATGGTTGAATATTTAGATCAGTCCATTCTGTTACCGTAATATACAACCAAGTTTATTGTCAAAATAAGATGATTAAAATTTAAGAGCTGTTTTTTATACTACAGTATTATTAGTATAACAGAAAGTAGAAAATGTGCTTCTATAAGATTTATGATTGAGGCTTTTTAGGGAAAATACCTTTGGAGGGAGCATTATTCTTTTTATTATACTCATTATTTCTATTGACTTAATTTCTTTTTTTTTCCTCACACATTCATCTGACCCTCAAAAGTAAAAGAAACCATTTTAAATAAAGAGGATAATAGGGCCTGTTGTGCTCTGACATTTTAGCTACTAGAAATACAGAGGAAATCTACACGGTGAAATGTTTTTCCCTTCAAGACCTCTTTCATTTTCGTTGCTTCTCTGATCCTCACTGTGGAAACAATTACTAATCAATAGCTCCAGCTCTGATGGTTCTCCTGGGCTCAGGTCCTTCATTCCCAACTGCCCAGTGGACATTTGCATTTGAATGTTCAGTAGCCACATTAAAGCTCAACATGCCTACAGTTAATTTCCCATCCTTCCAACCTAACATGGTACCATTCTCCATCTTACCTTGCCATGAAACTGCAAATTCACTCCTGAATTCTTCATTTTCCTTTTCACACCTACCCACTAGTCAGTTGATCCTGTTGTTTCTTTGAAAAGTCTTTAGCAGCTTCCTGTTCACACTGCCTTCATTCTGGGTGCAGCTCCTATCTCACGTGTAAACAATTCAATAATTTCCCATCTGGCCTCCTTGTGTCATGTGTTTTCCTCCTCCAGCCTGTTCTATTATTGCCACCAGATTACTATCCTAAGATAATCAGGGGAATGAAGGCAATTTGAGACTAGACAGGAGAAACCAAGACCAGAAAGGGTCTGGCTTTTCAAGGTGATAGGACAGCAAGGTGAGAGGTCACGTTCAAAGAGGCACAGACTCGGTGTAAATATCAGTGGCTTTTATAGGCTAAGCAAGGAAGAAGTTGAAGCTCAAAAGATTCTGCTGAGTCAGAAAGGATCAGGTGGTCAGACACACTTAAGTTCTGGAAAAGAAGGATCTTAATTAAGTCTTGATGTCATAAATAGCACAAGTGACCAGGAGAAATAGCTATTATATCACAAATAGGTGGCTAGCTCCCTCAAGGCTGCAACCATCTGGGAAAGATCTTGGCTCTCTTCCCTCTTATCGAGATAAGCTCCCCCCCCACCCCCCCCCACACACATAGAGCAGTCATCCCATGGCAGAGGGTGTTTGTCTTAGCCCTGTTTAATTCTCCCTGTTGGTGCTAGATCTTCCCAGACCTACTTTTGATAACAATAACCAGAGAGCAGTGAGAGGATTTGGCACAAATTTTGTCCTTAAACAAATTAACTCTACTAGTTTTACCCTAAAGTCATTCCATAAGTGGTAATTTCCAGTTAACACCTTTTAGTAACTCTCTATTATCAACCAGATGAAGTTCAAACTCCTTATCTCCTTATCTTGGCATTCAAGGCTCTTCAGAAATTGATCCAACCTTACTCTCCAGTAATACATTAGCTATACTTTTGTTTAAATGCTCTCCAGTTCTACTTTGTCAAGGTTTATCATGGTGATAAAGAGTAAGACTGCATGAGTTGAAATCTTTATTTTACCATTAACCATTAGCTGTGCAATGTGGGAAAATTACTTAACCTGTCTAAATTGTAATGACCTCATCTGTAAGAAAGAAAATGATAATAATATCTACTTGATAGGTTTTTTTTTGTACAGACTAAATGAGACAACAAATAAAAAATATTAGTACATTTTCTGGGACTTGGTAATAATGTAAATAAATGTTAAACTCATAACTATTGCCCAAACTTCAGCTATCATTCGAAATCAAAAGGAAATACTACTAGATAATACAATGTGCTGATTAAGAGTCTGGCTCTGGGTTTGCATTCTAGTTTGCATTCTAGCTCAGCCACTTAAACTAGCTGTATAACCTTGTGCAAGTTTCTTTATCTCTGAAAATGATAACAGTATTTTCTACTTCTTAGGATGGATTATGAAAACAAAATAAAGTACTTGTGAGACATTAATATAGCACTTGAAACATAATAAACATGATTTTAGAGATAGGATTATTATTATCAAGCTTTCTTAAGATACTGTGGCTTACAGAGTTTGCAACTTGTGAACTCTGGGCACTATTTTTTTTTATTAATTAATTAATTTATTTATTATAGCTTATTATGGGGGTACAACCGTTCTGGTTAAATATATTGCCCATGCCCCTCCCAACCCCCCGAGACTGAGCCTCAAGGGTGTCCATTCCCCCAACAGTGCACATCGCACTCATCATGTAGGTAAACACCC
>JAQIFY010002042.1:0-13671 GCA_028533085.1 Varecia variegata | reverse complement strand
CTCCCTCCAAGAAACTGCAAAAGATTATTGAACAGGTTTTTGGCTTTACTTACTGAAAAATTCTTCTGCTGAGAAATACAAACTCTTTCACCATAATAAATACTGTTTTGATAACAAAACTGTACTTTTCTCAAATACCCAGATGGAAGACCATATGCAAAATAAATTCCAAGGAATTTTTTTATTGGCCATCTGCTAAAATTGGAAAGAAAACCTGCATCCTCTTCTAGTCTCCACAGAAATTTCCGCCGAGAATCCTACTTGCTTCCGCCTGGTGCCACCTGCTGATCATATCTGGGTATCAATTTTGCAAATGGACAGCAGGGGAATGTGGATCTCCTCCTTTCTTTTTTTTTTTTCTTTTTCTATTTTTGAGACAGGGTCTCACTCTGTCACCCAGGCTAGAATGCAGTGGTGTCATCACAGCTCACTGCAGCCACACCCCTCCCCAATCCTGACCTCTTTCTCTGGGATCCTTCCGTAGTCACTGTTTTTAGGTACTTAGTAGCACCATGACCTCTCTTACCTCCACCTGCCTTTCCTTTTGCTTGGAGCAAATGGCTTCGCTCTTTGCGTCCTCCACCTCCAAGGCTGCCTGCTTCAACCTTACCACTCTGTCGCCCCAGGTAGAGTGCCATGGCGTCATCATAGCTCACTGCAACCTCCAACTCCTGGGCTCCAGCGATCCTCCTGCCTCAGCCTCCCGAGTAGCTGGGACTACAGGCACGTGCCTGGCTAATGGATCTCCCCCTTTCTTTAAATGAAATAAACTTAATCTTGATTAATATGAGAAATAACCTACAAAATGTCGGGTTTTACAGCAACTCACACGTCCTCCTATTGCTGCCAGGAGTCACAAAGCAAAGCCCACGCACACACATCTGAGAGCTCACTTCTGAGGCACTGTCAAGACACTGTCTACCCTCATAATTAGGGGAACCATCTCTGATAAATCCTCGTGTTTGGCTGCACCTGTGAAAAATGTAAATGCATATGTCCTTTAGTGCATCGAGTTCCACACTGATATCTATCTGAAGGAAATGCTGGAACAGGTGTAGAAAGACACCTATATGAAGGTGTTCCATTCAGTATCATTTGTTGAACCAAAAAATATGAGGACTTCCTAAATATTCATCAACAGGGTGATATTTTTAAAAGTCATGGTGCATTCACACCATGGAATACTACACAGCACTGACACAGAAAGATGTCTAAAACATGTTTAGTGGGGAGAAATGAAGGCCAAAGGAGAAATGTAAAATATAATCCAATTTTTAAGGGAAAAAAGCTATGTATGTTACAGTGTGTATTTGTTTACAAATAGAAAAAAGTTGGAAGGATACACACTAAAATGTTAATGTAATTTCTTAGGAGTGGAGACTTTTCACTTTCTACTTTACACATCCCTATGTTATTTGAATTCTTAATGTCAATGCATTGTATTAAAACAAAGGGGCTATTAAATATTAATAATAACACCACATGGTTTTTTTTTAAAAATCAAGTTTGCAGCTAATAAAACATTTCATCATCAAATGCTCACTGGGTGCCCACACTCACTGTGAGGTTAGGATCATGGCCCACTTAAGAGATGAAGAAACAGGGCTGAGAAGAGAGGATGCTCGCTGGAGATCCTATAAGGAACAGGTGAGAGTGCCAGGGCGCTCTAGCAGGCAACCGTGGGGTTTTATAGTCTTATTCTGCACATGGCAGGCCCTACATCAGCAGTTAATTCCATTATATGGACAAAGAAATCCTCCTTCATATTAGAGGACTATCCAGTGCTAAGGGCTTTCAGCATCAATCAAATGGGCTTTGAAATTTCAGGGCTTAGAATATTAAAACAAGAAGACAATGGAGCCATCACCTAACTCAATCCCCCATTTCACTGATGAGAAAAGTCTCCCTGAATGGCTAAAATCAGACAGCCAACGGTTAAGCAACCAGCACTCGCTCCTCTCTGAGGACTTAACTTTCTGTGAACTAAAAATAAAATCCTAAACCCCCCACTAACTGAACAGACCCCTCTTGGCCAAGGGGACCCCAGAAAAAAACCTTAAAACTAAGTTCCCATCCATGACAATTATACATGCGTGCTTTCTCTTCATAAATATTCATGACTCTTCCTATAGCTTGTTAAACATGTATATTTAGCCACCCCGCTCAGTAGAAAATCCTGTTCCCTTTTCTCTCTCCCCTGAAACATGTGTTCCTGGCTTGTGGCTGGAGCAGTGTGTCCCAGCTTGCCAGAATGGCCACTGCAAGCTGAGAACCCCTCGTGAGAAATAAAGCTATTTCCAAAGCATAAACCTCGTGTTTCTTTGTTTGGTTAACACTTTCCTTCTCCACTAAACCTGCTCCTCCGCTTGGGTTTCCCATCTTGGCGAATCCTATTCCACCAGACTCTTGGAAACGTCAGTGTGCCTTCCTCCTCCTCCGCAGTGCCATCTGTCTCTAAGTCCTGTTGACACCACATGCCAAATAGTCCTCACCTCGGACTCTTTTCTGCGTAAGGCTCCCGTCCGAATGTCTTCATACAACCTTCAGCTTTTCATTGCCTACACAAGCAGGACATCCCTCCTAATAGGTCTCCTCTGCCCTGCCCGATCTACTGTTACCCTCTGCCAGCAGACCACCTTTCTAATACTGAAACCTGACCACACACCTCCCCACCGTCTACTCAAAACCCTGCATGGCTTCCCTTTGTTAAGCAATTTAACCTGGCATTTGAGCCCCTCCGTGATCTAGCCTCTACTTCTTACACTTTATCTACTGGCAAATGCTCTTCTTTTAAACTCCAGTGACACCAAACTGCTCCTCATTGCAATATGCCGTATTATTTCATAACTTGGTGCATCTGCACCAGCTATGATTGGTTTTAGCTGGAATGCTCTTCTGCCAAGTAAACTCATGACTGCAAAATCAGGTCAAGTGTCACCTCTTCCGGGAAGCCTTCTTTCTCCCTTTATTCCATCTGCCCCCTGCCCTGATCACCCCTGCCAGCAAAGTTTTATTCCTTTCTCTGGAGTATTTCTGTACCTTATATACACATCTATACAAATATCCTCCCACATGATTGGCTCTGAAGCCAGTCTTCCAAACTGTGTTACCTTGGCCAAATTACTTAACCTCTCTGTGCCTCTGGTTCATCTCTTTGAATAATAGAAGGCTCCATTAGAGTTGCTTAAGAATTTTAAATTAAGTAATTGTTATGGACTGTATGGTTATGTCCTCCCCCCACTCCATTCATGAATTCATACATTGAAGCCCTAGCCCCAAAGGGATGGTATCAGGAGTTGAGGTCTTTGAAGGGTAATTAGGCCATGAGGGTGGAGCTCCCATGATGGGACCAGTGTCACGAGCAGAGGAAGAGAGCCAGCCCTCTTTCTACCGTGTAAGCACACAATGAGAAGAGACCAAACTGCAGACCAGGAAGAGGGCTCTCACCTGAACCCAACCATGCTGGCACCCTGATTTTGGGTGTCTAACCTCCAGAACTGTGAAAAATAAATGTTTGTTGTTTAAGTCACCCAGCCTATGGTATTCTTCTATAGCAACACAAACTGACTAAGACAGTAATCCAGATACAAACACTCCATAAATGTTGCTATTGTTATTGGTATGTATTCATGCATTCAGAGGACTTCCACTCTCAGCCAAGCTGTAATAACAGGAAGTGGATTTACTCTCCCCGTGCCCCCCTTCCCCACATGCCTGAACAACCAAAGAATGGACAAAATACATTAAACAGCAGTTTTGATGTGCTGGACATGAGGCAACAAGGAACGGTGATTCCTGAGAGACTGGAATCAAATGTGAGCCCTGTGATTACCCCACTTTACTGCCTTGAAAGGGATTCCAAGCTGCAGTGCAGAGTGGGGCTGAGGGACTTTGGTGGAACCCGGTGGGCTCCTGAGTTGAGAAATGGAACCGTGATTCAGGAGAGACTAAGATAGCTAGAGTTCTCAGCACAGAGTACTGGAAAGGAGATTGCTACACAGAAGAGAAATCTGAGAATCCACAGAGGGTCTCCCTTGAATATTTGGCTAAATACAGATCAGTGCATGCATGTGAGAAGCTACCTGAGGCCAAGGAAAGAACCACTCAAAAGGATTAGAGATAGCAATGCCTGGTGCCCACACAGAGCCAGGAATAATGTCTGTTCTCACTAGACTAGAAAACAACATGATTCATGGAGCACTGGGTAGAGCACAAATGAGATTCCCACCTCAGTAGTGAGGATTAGTTAGCCTTAGATGGAGCACTGCTCCAGCCATGACTTGAAAACAAGACCTGAAATCTATTTCCAAGTAACTTAACTGGATCCTATAACAAAGTTCCAGAATATATACAGGAATACAGAGATACCCAATATTCAAATAAGGTAAGATTCACTATATCTGGTATCCAGCTAAAAATTACCAGGCATGAATAGAAGCATGGAAATATGAGCCATAATGAAGAGAAAAAAATCAAAACCAACTCAGAAGGGACAGAGTTAGAATTATTGGACGACGACATTAGGACAATGATTATAATACATTTCATATGTTCAAAAAGTTAAGTCGAAATATGGGAGATATGAAAAAAGACCCAAATCTAACTTTTAGAAATAAAAACTACAATGTGCGAAATAAAAAGGAGACTGAATGGAATTAACAGTATGTTATATAATAAAGAAAAAATGAGTGAACATGAAGACAAAACAGTAGAAACTCTCTAAAATGAAAGAGGTTTAAAAGAAAAAAAGAGCATCAGTAAATTGTGGGACAACTTCAAATGACCTAATATGTGTGTAATTGAATCAAATTAGAGGAGGTAGGGAGGGACAGAAAAACATATCTGAAGAAATAATGGGTGATATTTTCCAAATTTTATGAAAATTATTAACCCACAGTTCCAAAGATTCAATGAACCCCAAACATGAGAAACATGAAAAAAAGTTACACCAAGACACATCATAATCAAATTGTTCAAAACCAATGATAAAGAGAAAATATTAAGAGCAGTCAGAGAAAAAGAACAGGTTATATACAAAAAATCAAAGATAAGGATGAAAACAGATATGTTTATGTTGTCAGAAACAACAAAACCAAAAAGACAGAAGAGCAATATATGAAAAGTGCTAAAAGAAAAAGAAAATGTCAACCTAGAATTTTATACCTAGAGAAAATATCCAAACCAAATGTAAAATTAATTTTAAGAAATATAAAAGTTGAAGGAATTCATCACCAAAAAGCTCTCACTATATGAAATGCTAAAGAAATTTCTTTAGGTAAAAAAAAAAAATGATACCAGACAGAAATGTGCATCTACACAAAGGGATAGAGAACATTACAAATGGTAACTATAGGAGTAAATATATAAGATTTTTTTCTTCTTGTTATTTAAATCTTTTTAAAATATAATTGATTATTTAATTCAAATAATAACAATGTAGCATGGGGTGTATAACACATATAAAAGTAAAATGTATGAAAATGATAGCACAAAAGCCAGGTGTGGGAAAATGGAAGTACTGTAGAATATTATAATGTCCTCATACTTTAAGTAGAATGGTATAACTTAAAAGGTAGATTGTGGTAAATTTAAGACGTATACTATAACCCCTAAAAGAACTACTAAAAAACCCAAAGAAAACAAAACAAAGAATTATAGCTATTAAGGCAACAAATGGAATTGATAAAATTGACAAACTTCTACCCAGACTGATGGTGGGGGTGGGGAATAAAAGAAAGAACACAGATTACAAATGTTAGGGACTAGGCACAGTGGCTCACACTTGTAATCCTAGCACTTTGGGGAGCCAAAGCAGGAGGATCACTGGAGTCCAGGAGTTCAAGACCAGCCTGGGCAACATAGCAAGACCCTATCTCTACAAAAAATAAAATAAAAATACCAGCCTGAGCAAGAGCAAGACCCCATCTCTACTAAAAATAGAAAAAATTAGCCAGGCATAGTGGCAAACTCCTGTAGTCCCAGTTACTCAGGAGGCTGAGGCAGGAGGATCACTTGAGCCCAGGAGTTGGAGGTCGCAGTGAGCTATGGTGACACCACGGCACTCTAGCCCAGGCAACACAGGTGTGGTGACACACAACTGTAGTCCTAGGTACTCAGGAGGCTGAGCCAGGAGAATCACTTGAGCCCAGGAGTTTGAGGTTGCTGTGAGCTAGGCTGATGCCACAGCACTCTAGCCTGGGCAACAGAGTGAGACTCTGTCTCAAAAAAACAACAAAAAAGAGACCTATAACTAGCACCATACTTAATGATGAAAGAGTAAATGTGTTTCCCCTAAGATCAGGAACAAGTCCAGGACCACTCAGATCAGGAACACGTCTGCTTGCACCACTTCTATTCAACATTGTTTGGAAGTTCTAGCCAAGGTAATAAAGCAAGAAAAAGAAACAAAGGGCTAACTGGAAAGCAGATAAAGCCACTCTATTCTCAGAGGATATGGTACTAACAGAAAATCCAGTAGAACTACAAAGTAACATACTGGAACTATTAAGTGAGTTTAACAAGGTTGCAGGATACAAGATCAACATATAAAATCAATTTTATTTTTACATACTCAAAATGAAATTGAACTCACAACTAGAAATTGAAGTTTAAAAACAAAACTTTGTCAAATGTATCAAAAATTTGAAATAGGGAAAATCTGACATAAGATGTGAACAGCCTTTGCACTAAAAACTAAAAAACACTGCTGAAAGAAATTAAAGAAGACCTAAAAGTAAAGATATACTGTGTTCATGGGTCAAAAGACTCAATGTTGTTAAGATGTTGATTCTAATCAAAGTGACATATAGATTCAACACAATCTTATTCAAAATCCTATCCAAAAGCAGGCTTCTTTGTAGAAATTGACAAGCTGATTCTAAATTTCATATGACAAACCAAAGAACTGTAATAGCCAAAACAACTTTGAAAAGGAACAAAGTTGGAGAACTTACATTAATACTACCTGATTGTAAGGCTTATTATAAAGATAGTAATCAAGACAGTGTGGTTTTGACAGACAAACAGATTAACGAAATAGAATAGAGAATTCAGAAATACACCCACACATATTTGGACAACTGTTTTCAACACAGGTGCAAAGGCAATTTGGAGGAGAAAGGTTAGTGTTCTGATCAAAGTTTCTGAAACAAGTAGATATCCATATGCAAAAAAAGTGAACTTCAATCCATATCTCATACCACACACAAAAATTAACTAAACATGAATCATAGACCTAAATTCAAAACCTAAAAATTTAAAACCTAAAACTGTAAAACATAGAAGCACATCTTTGTGAGCTTGAGTTAGGTAAAGATTCCTATATATGACACCAAAGGCATGATCCATAAAAGAAAAAATTGATAAGTTGGACTTTATCAAAATTAAAAACTTATTCTTCAAAAGATATTGAGAATGAAAAGACAAGGCACAGACTGGGAGAAAATATTTGCCATTGGTATATTTAATAAACACCTGTATTCAAAACATATAAAGTACTCTCAAAACTCAATAATAAAAATTAACAACCAAATTTTTTAAAAAATAGGCAAAATATGTGAATAGATTATATCAAAAATTATATCTGGATGGCAAATAGGTGCATGAACAGAATGTTCCACATCATCAGTCATTAGGGAAATGCAAAATAAAACCAGTGTGAGGCTACCACATACCTATTAGAATGGCTAAAATTAAAAAGACTGACCATTACCAAGTTTTGGCAAAGATGTGGAGGAAGTGGAATGTTCATACATTGCTGATGGGAATATAAAATGGCACAACCACTTTGGAAAACAATAAATAGTTTCTTTAAAATTAAATATATACCTACTACATGATCCAGCCATTCTACTCTTAAGCATTTACCCAAGAGAAATGAAAACATCCACACAAAGACTTATACACAGATGTTGACAGTATCTTTTATTTGTCATAGCCAAAAACTGGAACCAACTCCAACATCCAGCAGCAGGCAAGGGTCTAAGCAAACTGCAGCCTAAACATTCAATGGGACACTCCTTAGCAATAAAAGCAATGAATTACTGATACATACAACCATATGGCTGAATCTCAACATAATTATGTTGAGAAAAAGAAGCAAGACCCCCCCCCCCAAAAAAAGGCATGCTTGCTGTATAATTCCATTTATACAAAATTCTAGAACGTGCAAAGTATTCTTGACAGAAAAGAGATCCATGATCGCCTGGTGATGTGGGGAGGGGAGGGGAAAAGGGAAGGATTCCCAAGGGACATGAGGAAACATTACAGGGTGATGAATATGCTCATTATCTTGATCCTGGTAACGGTTCCATGGGTTTTTACATATATCAAAATGTATCAAACTGTATCTTTTAAATATCTGCAACTTATTGTACATTATATGTCAATAAAGCTGTCTCTTGAAAAGTGTGAGAAAAATAGGCAATCTTCAAAGTCTCAAAATATCTCCTCACCAGACACTTAATGGTTACAAAGGGAAAAAACAGTAACTTTATAATAGAGAAATCTAGCAGACGTTACTTTAAGTGATCAAAGTTAACATCACCAGAAACAAGACATTGTGACTTGGTGACCTCCTGACATCATGACACCACGTACCTCCTGATGTGCTGAACTGAGAAGGTCACAACAGCACTTTTGTGGTATTCTTGCCAAAAATGTGTTATCTATCATGAGAAAAAATCAGACAAATCCAAATTTAAAGTCATTCTTAAAAAAAGAAATAACTAGCCAGTACTCTTCAAAAGAGTCAAAGTCATAAAAGACAATGACAGACTGAGGAACAGTTGCAGCTCAGAGAAGACTAAGGAGAAATGACAACTAAATGCAATAAGGGATCATGCAGTGAATCCTATACCAGAAAAAGGACGTTCGTGGGAAAATAGGCAAAATTCACATAAGGTGTGCAGATTCCTCAATAATATTAAATCAATGTTCATTTCTCAGTTTCAGTAATTGTACAAGATGTTAACAGTAGGGGAAGCTAGAGGAAGGGTCTGGGAGTACTATCTCTGTACTATTTTTGCAACTTTTTTATAAGTCTAAAATTATTTCAAAACAGTTTAAAAACACAAGGCAAAATAAAGACATTTTCAGACAAACAAAAGCTGAGGGAATTTGTCACCAGCAGACCTCCACTACAAAGAATGTGTTAAAGGAAATTCTTGGGGCCAAAGGAAAATGATACCAGATGGAATCCAAGAGCTACACAAAGGAATAAAGAGTGTTGGAAATGGTAAATACATGCATGAGTATAAAAGACAAATATGCTCATTTTTTAGTTTCGTTATAAGATAATTGACTTTTCAAAGCAAAATAATAACAATGTATTGTGGGGTTTATAACATAGAGGTGAAACAGATGACAGTAGCACAAAGGATGGGGTGGGAATAGAAGTAGACCTTTGTCAGGTGCTAACATTTTACTTGAAGTACGCAATATTTAAAGGCAAATGTTATAAATTAAAGATACGTTGTAAACTCTAGATTCTAGGGCTAAGACAAAAACTGAAAACATTTTTAAAGCAGGTATAGCTAATAAACCTAAAGAGGAGATAAAATAAAATACTAAAAATACTAAATTAATCCAAACAGGATAAATGTTAATAGAAAAGAACCAGCAAGATGGTAGACTTGAATTCAACACGATATTACACAGTAAGATTAAATGGACTAAAGACACTTATAAAAGGCAGAGATTGTCAAACTGGATAAAAGATCATAACCCAATTACATGCTGTCAAAAAGAAGCACTTTTTAACAATGCTGATAGGTTAAAAGTAAAAGAATGGTAAAAGATATACCATGTAAATACTAAGCCAAAGAAAGCTGAAGATGCTATATTAGTATCAGATGAAGTAGACTTCAGGACAAGAAAAGTTACCTTATAAAGGAGTCAAATCATCAAGCTATTAACAAAGCTTCAAAATGCATGAAGAAAAAATTGACAGAACTAAAAGGAGAAGCAGACAATCCACAATTAAAGTTGGAAACTTCAACATTAACTCAGTAACACTTGATAGAACAAGTAGGTAGTACGCTAGGAAGGAAGACCAAGTACCAACTTAACCTAACTGCCGTTTATAGGATGCAACACAAAGAACTCCACGATACATGTTATTTTCAAGTGCCCTTGAAACTTCACCAAGATAGATGACGTATGAGCCATAAGAAAATTCTCAGTAAATTTAAAGGGATTGAGATGATACAGATAATACTCTCTGGTGTCAATAAAATAAAATTGGAAACCAATAACAAAAGATTCTTGGAAAATCCACAATTATTTAAAAATTAACACATTTCTAAATAACCCACGGGCAAAGGAGAAATCCCAAAGGAAATCAGAGGATATTTTGAACGGGATGATAATGAAAATGGAATACACAAAAATTTCTGAGATGCAGCCAGAGCAGTGCCTAGAAGGAAATTTATTGCTTTAAGGTTTGAAAATTAGTGATCTCAGGTTTGCAACACAGCACATTACTCACATGTTTATAGTGATGCTGGTGTGAACAAACCTATATACAATATGTGAGGAAAGAAAATTTTTTAATAAATTTAGCATAGCCTAAGAGTACAGTGTGTATAAAGTCTACAGTCGTATATAGTATTGTACAGCAGTGCACAGTAGTGCACAGTACGCCCTAGGACTTCACATTGCTTCACGACTCACTCACTTCCAGAACTGCAAGCTCCGCTCATGGTAAGTGTCCCACACAGAGATACTATTTTTTATCTTTTACATTGTATTTTATGGTATCTTTACCTTTTCTATGTTTAGATGCACAAATACTTACCAGTACTCGGTAGAGTAACATGCTGTGCGGGTTTGCAGCCCAGCAGCGACAGGCTACACCACGTAGCCTAGGTGTGTTGCAGGCTAGGCCAGCTAGGTTTGTGTAAGTTCACTCTATGATGTTTGCCCAGTGACGAAATCACCAAATGACACGTTTCTCAGAATGCGTGCCAGTCACTGGTGACGCGTGACTGCAGTTAGACACAGAGCCGTAGAGTGGGAAGGAAAGGCGTTCCACACAGCCACAGGAGTGGGAAATTGGGGGGAACAGCTGATGGTTATTTTTTAAAATTAACTTCATTGATGCATAACTTGCAGACATAAAATGCACCCATTTTAAGTTAATAGTTCGATGAATTTTGAGAAATGTATACGAACCCATGTGACCACCATCTTGTGGAGAGCTTCCTTTTAGAAATGATCACTTCAAGCTGTTTTTGTGTTTAGTAAATCATAATTTTATTACAAGTTTTATAATTCCATCTTAAAACCACAACAATACAGAGGCAATAACAGAGACTATAAAAAGCAGAGGCCTTGGAATCAGCTCTAGGTTTAAACCCTACTTCTCAAGCAAGTCAATTTCTCAAAGCCTCAGTTCCTCATCCATAAAATGGGGATAATAAAAAAACCCAACTTCACAGGACTGCTGTGAGGATTAAAAGAAATAACGTCAGCCGGGTGCAGTGGCTCACGCCTGTAATCCTAGCACTCTGGGAGGCCAAGGCAGGCAGATTGTTTGAGCTCAGGAGTTCGAGACCAGCCTGAGCAACAGCGAGACCCCGTCTCTACTAAAAATAGAAAGAATTTATATGGACAGCTAAAAAAATACATATAGAAAAAATTAGTCAGGCATGGTGGCACATGCCTGTAGTCCCAGCTACTCGGGAGGCTGAGGCAGGAGAATTGCTCGAGCCCAGGAGTTTGAGGTTACTGTGAGCTAGGCTGACACCACGGCACTCTAGCCCGGGCAACAGAGTGAGACTCTGTCTCAAAAAAAAAAAAAAAGAAAGAAAGAAATAATATCAAGCTTCTAGCAAAATGCCTGCAACACGGCAGGACCAATAAACAGTGTTAACCTGATCACGATTAGACAGGCCTTTGTTGTAGAGTCACCCTCAGAGGTATGGTATGGACTCTGGGACTTGCTGGCAAAGGTTTGAAATGGTCCTAAAGGCTAACTACAGTGGCAATTCAGTTCTGCTTCCCTACTGGCTCTATTTCACAATCCGTGGTGAAGGCTCCCGTGTATTTCATGCTCGAACATACTGCTTTGAAATGGAATGGGTCATTTGAGAATTGATTCTGGAACAAATTGAAAGCAGGACACTTAAAAGGCTCCCCCCTTAGTTGTTCAGTCCTGCTCCCTGGCCTTTAAACAGAGCCCAACCGCCCACGTTTCAGACAACAGGAAGCTGGGGAGGCCACACCTCTAGGATTCCCCCAGTAGCCCAGTCCCACCTGTGGGCTCAGCCACCTGCTCCGGCTGCAGCTCCCCAGCGCCCTGACCCCATGATCCCGCTCCAGTATCAGCCTCAGACCCGTCTGCTCGTGTCAAGACCCACTTCTTCACTTTACCTACCTGTCACCCCACCCATTCAACTCTGCAGCTGCCTTGATCGCTGCCAACGCCTACTGCATACGCTCGAGGCGCTCCCTCAGTCAGCCTCCACTTCCTGGGGACCCCCTGCCCCAACTCCCAGCACACAGGACCCGGGACACAGTCGCAACCATGATGTCGTTCGAGGGCCACGGGGACGGAGTGCCATCTACCTGAGCAACAAAGAGCTGGAACTCGTCAGGCAGAATCCACGAGCGAGGGTAGAAGTTGTACTCCTCAGGAAAGAGATTCTGCATGATTCTCACTGCTCTGCTCAGGGTAATTTTACGCACCATCTCCGTCATGCCTGGGGAGAAGAGACGCTGTGAGGTTTTAACAACAGTGGGCCACTAGCTATAAAACAGCCATTATTTGGGACTTTAAAAACCACCCACCCGACATATTCACTTTTTCCGGCAGGATAGAGAAAAAAAAAAAGGTATGAGTTGCTCCCCACAGCAGTGCCTCCTGGTTTGGAAAAACCTACCAAAGTCATGAAAAACTTAAGGTAATCGATGGATGTTTTCTTCTCGTAAAAATGAAGCATCAGTTTGAAAGAATGAATGTTCACCTAGTTTATTATTCTAGTCTTTGTCATCCCTGTAGGTAGTGAATACAGAAGCATTTATATCTTGCACTTAAAACTTAATATCCTCTTTAATTTGGGGCCACGATACATACTGCGGGGCTCCCTTCCCTCTTGTACCCTAGAGAATATCATCTAGTGGACTCTGGTTACACTATTAGAAGCTTAATTAAATTGTTTTGCTTTAATCTGTCATGAGGATTAAAGGCATAAAATAGAAAAATTCACACCTTTCAGCATAAAATCTGTCTCCTTGAATCAAGGACAGGAAGTGGGAAGGATACCCTAACATAATTTATCGTTTAAGAGAAAAAAATGCAATCTGTAGGAGTTCTTCAGTTTTAAAGACCAACACTGACATTGATCATATCTCACTAATTTGCCCAGAGGGGATTGAAATGTCTCACTTTTATAAAACATTTTAAAAGAATGGTGGTTTTTCTTGCAACATTGTTAGTAACTCTGGCAAGAGACTGAGTACCATATATCTTAGTTTACCATATACCTAATTTTAAGCAAATAGGTAAAACTTATTGTAAATTTTAACATGCTTATACCTTAAGACAAATATCACTGCTAAAAATGTAGATTAAAAAATGGACTTTGCCCTGAAAGAGACTAAACAGTTGCATTACTGACACTAGAAATTTGCTTAGCAAAGCCATTTTTAATAGAAAATACAAAGTTCCAT
>JAQIFY010002041.1:0-13673 GCA_028533085.1 Varecia variegata | reverse complement strand
AAAGTTCTGCCATTCAGAACACATAATAGTGTTCTATTTTTTCCTGGCTTCACGGGATTAGATTCCTGAAAAATACAACCTAAGGAAATTTATACTGGAAAGTTTAACATATGGGAGCAAAGTTAAATGTCAATCTATTAAAGGCATTATATTAATACATATATTTTAAATCACTAAATGAAACTCTAAAAGGGTATCAACATAAAAAATAAACAAAGTAATTCCATTTAAAATATGCTACTAGAGATGGGTGCACAATTTTAAAAAGTGTCTAATACTTCTTTATATTATTATTGATACCCATTATTAAAATTTCACCTTGATTTCAAAGATGCAGATTCAGTTTCACAAATTTAATTATCTTTCATCATAAGAAATTCAAAATGTAGCTCTATTGTAAGCTATCTTTCTTCAGTTTTTCTGTGCACACCTGAAACTTTAATTACAAATACTTGAATCCTGTTAAATCTTCTTACCTAGCTTGTCTCTTCCTGGCTTCTACTGACTTCTTTTCCTAATGTTTTTCTCTGTCATGATTTTCAAATTGCACGCATTAAAACTCAATTTGTTTTCACTTGCAAAAAATACAAAAATAAATGTGTATGTATTGTAAATTTAGGGAAGGGGACATATTTGGAATAGCATAAAGTATATTAAAAAAAACTACAAAAATCTGCTATCGTGTTTGCTTGTTTATTAAAGTAACAAAAACAGAATCAAGCTATTGATCAAGAATATGATTTCCATATAAGCCAGTTCAGACCATATGGGGAAAAAGAAAAGATAATTATTTGAACTGACTTCATACATTTCTCAATCATAATAGAAATTTATGTCAGTGTTTGAATGCTTTCTGAAAAAAGAGGAAAATATGATCTTGTTTTCATGCTCCATTCAAATTTCTTCATATTTTTATTAGAGAAAAACAAATTTGTTTGTTTCCTGGAAGGGGATGAATTTAAAGAAAAGTGGAAATTAGGAAACATTATATATAAGGAGGTATTAAATTATATGCTAGAAATTATAAAAATAATTGTGTAACACATATTTTAAAAGCCATGCCCACTTTTTCTAATATTGCAAAAAGTACAATATAAAAGATAGAAGGTGAAGGAAGGGGCCACGATCGCAGTAACCAATACTTGAAGTCAGCTCACCAAATGCAATCAAGCAACTTTCCTCCTAAGTCTTTACTCTCTGTTGTAGGGTCATGGTCAGGTGGCAAAGGTCTTTTCTAAGCCACGTGGTGGTTTTAGTCTTCAGGCAGTGCCTTCTGAGGATGCTGGTTTCTACGGCCTCTTAACATTTTACAATGATAGAAAGTTGCCATCATTTTGGCTTAACGTTTTGTCAATGACTCAGGACAGTGCTCTTCTGATTCCATTAAAGATGACCTGGTCTCTGTTATTAAACTCTACAACCCTAGTATAGGCATGGCCTAACCACCATAACTCTTTTTCCTTCATCTTCTCTCTTCCTGGGATGCTCCTTTAATTTTTCTCCACCTTTCTACTTTGTACTTGCTCTTTAAGACAAAACTCATCTCTCACTTCCGTGAATCACGGTTTGTACTACTTATCTTCACCAGAGGCAGAGTCTGCTTTATTTTTCTGTAATTACTAGCAATTGACTCATTTATTTTTAAACATACTAAAATATTGAACCTCAATTACATATCAGATTCTCTGTGGCACTGTGCATACTTGTGATTGTGCCACAGTGCGTCTGGTTCCTAGTGGCAGACACTGTGCCTTGCTGACATTTGCAATGTCCTGCACCACCAACCGCCAAAATTTCAAAGACCAATCGCTGTTTCTGACATTTCAAAGTCATTCAATGAGAGTCTATTTTCGTCATGAATAAATAGATGAAATAATGTTGAGCTACATCAAAGAAATAAGGCTAATGTGAGGTAATAATTTAGAAATTTGTTTCAAAAAATCAATAAAATATAATAAATTTAGCATTATCCTATGACTTACATTAAAATACTATGCAAGTAAAAAATATTAGTTTTTTTTTAACAAAAGAAGTGTATTAGGGTGAATGCTTACATAATAATGTCAGTACTTTTTAGAAAAAGTGATCAAATATTTACAAGCTGATGTTTGGGCTGTCCAAATAATAATAAAATAGAGGAAAATGTAAATTATTAAAATTATATGGAGAGAAACTTGGGGATCTGTATATTGAATAGTATAACTGATTTTCTAGATGATACATCATGGAAAGTATAGGAATGTAAAACAATATTATTGCCAGACATAATAGAGTAGAATAGTTAGGACTTCCAGCTAAATATGAAAGAAGTGAACAGCATTGTTTTTAACATTAAATATAAGTGAATATCATACAACCCTTGGATATACCTGGAAGTAATGTAATATACTGGATAAAGCTTTAAGTGGATCATAAAAATAATACCAACATTTATGTTGCACCTTTAATGAAAAGGACTAGTAAATTAAGATGAAACCAAAGCAAGTTACTCAGGGATAATTATTGTTAAAGGGTAAGACATTTATATGCATAACTGTTTGTTTGGATGTTATAAAGACTGAACTTGACACCATCTGCAATATAAAATATTTAAAATACATTACATATTCTGATGCAATAATGCCATAGCAACAGCAATAAGAATAAATGCAATTTGATAAGAATTAATTATTTTTACAGTTTCTTATAAAAATATAAATATGTATGTAAGAGGATAGCAAGAAATTTCCTAGACCTTTGAAATCGATCTAAATCTTCAGATTATTGTCACCATGTAAAAATCATTTTGACAGAGCCTCTGTCAAAATTTGTTAAATGAGGACAAAACTGACCCTGTTACCATTACTAATCACCTACATCCATTCTACAGAAGAATAAATTAATTAATTAACTGATAAAATATACAGAGAAAACTACAGCTGTGGAGAGTTCTGTGTTCAGGTGAGGAGGGATGCTTCGAGAACTACCTGCAGAGTAGTCGCAGCATCTATCTGTTGTCTCCTTCTTGTACCTCTCACTGGTCAGAGTTGGCCACTGTACTTCTGGGTCTTCTTATCTGGCCCATTTTGGCTACCACTGCGGAAGCCAATAAATCCTGGTTTCTCTTAAGGGTAAAGCAGGACATTAGGATTGTTTTATCTTCCTACGTGGTGACACAGGCCCAGCCCCTGTGCCTGTGGAAATGGAGAGAATCCCACAGGGGCCATGTCTGGACGTGAAGCTGTGGCGATGGCTGAGATTCTCCGCTGAACAGTGAGCAAGACCTGGGGAACAGGTGTTGCTGAGTAAACTAGGGAGGCGCCTGTCACGGGTGGAATGCAAGGATTCATTCAGGAGGAAAGGTCAGGTGATGGGAGGTTTGCCTTAAGAAACGAGATGCAAAGCCCATCACTGGTCTAAGGGTGTTGTGATGCTGGTTGTTCCCACCGTGGAAGACCCGGATAACTCAGCAGTGATCTCTGCACAAAAGAGCTAGAATATGGGGCTCTCTTTCCAACAAGGAGTATCAGTGCCAGATTATGACAAGACTAGTAAAGTAAAATCTTTTTCCATCAATTCCTTGAACTCTTGATTATACCCCTGGAGGAGACAGTAGCTGCAGAGGGAGGATAGAGATAAAACACTGAGAACAGGTGCAGGACCCCTGTCTCTACTGCCTGTACGCTCTCCAGTTACCCACATCACCACTGTTTTCAGAACCAAGAGTTAGGCCTGATATAGAAGAAGGAAGACTATTGGAAATCAACTTGACAGGCACATATAACACTTCTGTCCCAGCTCAAGAGCTGAACAAGTCAGGTTGACAACTCCCTGCACCAGTGGAATTCCTGGGCAGATGCAGGCGGGCCGTGAGGCCTCTCCTTGTACTGCACAGCCAGCAAGCGCTGGCCTCTCCTGAGGCTTGGGCCTGCTCTGGGGGCAACTGAATCCAGAAACTCTTTTCAGGCCCCCAAAAGTTGTTCGTTTTCTATGCTCCTCCACCTCTGCTTTTTCCTTTGGAGAAACCGCTCAGTCCGCGGCCTCGAGTGCACACTTTAAAGTTTGCCTTTCTATATTTCCTGAAAGATAGCAAAGATTGATACCCACTGGAATCACTTAGTATTTCTCTCCATTGTTATTTGGTAAAGAGTAAGTTCAGGAAAAAATCACGAATATGGCACTATTTACAATGAATAACAACAACAATAACAGAACTAGTATGGTATCAATTTATGCATGTGCAAATATGCACAATTAACAAAAGCTCATAAAAGTATACATAATATAAATTTTAGTAGAAGGAATGAAATTATTTAAAAAATAGTTTTGTTATTTTGTAGTTTAAAAATATAGTTGTGGTATGTAGAACTAAAATTCAAATAAGAGATATAGGAGTCAAAACAGTGATAAGACTTCTTGCTTGGAATAAATGAAGAAGATGAAATTTGGAATTTTAAAAATTCTGGAGAGACATGAGAAGCAGAAATAATTAGCATATATGCTGCTGAAAACATTGTGGCAGGTATGACAGGTTTATGAAATTTGAAAGATGAAATACAAAGAATAAAGATATATTAAAATGAATTAAAATAGACAAAGATGCACCAAAAGGGATATCAAAAATAGATTCAAAAATATTTTAAGAGAAACATTTATTCAAATAAAGAATTACTTCATGTGTTTAAAAAAATGTAACCTACCAGGTAAAATTTGACAGGAAACTTTAAAACCAGAGAAATGTTCTGTCAACATTAATAAAATTCATGTGAAAGAAAGAATCCTGTTGAATTTAGTTCATGCAATAAAACCCCCAAAACACAAAACCAAAAGCAATCCATGCACTTTCAACAGAGACCAATAGAATAGACATTGACTTCTCTGTAGCCGTATTCAATAAGAGAGGAGCAGTACCTTCAGAGTTCTAGGGAAAAAGACTGCCATCCAAGAAATATATACACAAGCAAGACATTGTACCAATAGAGTGGCAAAAAACATATTTTAGTCAGGCAAAAGCAAAGAGAAAAGGAATGACACACTGAAACTAACTACATGTACAACTAAACTAATATCCAGCTCAACTACTGGCTAGATTGACTCGGCCTTCCACGACCATTAACAGGCAGAACAGTCACACTTCTATGTATACGTTCTATTTGCGTTAGCTGCTACTTTTAAAAAATATGTCATGTTTCACATTCAAACAATTACTACACATGCACGCACGCACCCCTGCCCCCGCTCTCTAGAGATAAAGTAGCCAATAAAATCAGCTCAAATATGGCGCAGATACTGGAGCTACCAAAAAGAAACTTTAAAATAACTGTAATTATTATTGCAAAAGGTCTAGTGGAAATAATGAACACCATGTATAAAAAAAGGGTGGAATTTCAGCAGAGAGAAAGTATAAAAAAAGAGACAAAAGGAAATATTAGAAATAAAATATTATGAGACATAAAATTTATCTTAATAGATTCATGAACAACCAGAATCAGCAGAGAAAAGAATTTACCAAAATTAAATTAACAAAATTAAAACATATATATTTAAAAAATGAGAAAAACAAAATTAAGTCCCAGAAGGAGATGAGAGAGATTGAGGCAAAAGAAATATTTGAAGAGATAATAGCAAGATATTTTCTCAAATTAATGAGAGCCAAACAAACACATGAACAAAAAAATACAAAGTTTCAGGAAATTCACACATGATAAATATAAGAGAAAACATATTAGAAAAGTCAGAATCAACTTAAAATCCAAAGATTAAGACAATATTTTGAAAGCCACCTATGGGGTAAGGGGAGAGAAAGAGAGAGAGAGAAATTAGAATATAACATGCAAAGGAAAAAATAAGAATAACAGACTTTTGTAAGAAATTATGCAAGCTAAAAATGAATGGTCTGACATCTTTAAGTACTGGGAAAAAATCAGCCCAGCAAACAATAAACAGTGAAATAATTTTCAAAAAAATCAAAGTAAAATAAAGACTTTTTTTCAGACAAATCAAAGTTGAACAAAGTCATTGCCAGCGATCTATACCACAAGAAATTTTAGAGGAACTCTTTCAGACTGAAATAATATAATACCAGATATAAATTTGGATATACGCAAAGAAATAAAGTGCACTGGAAATGTTAATAATGTAGCTAAATAAAAAAGATCTTGTAATTTTTAATCTCCTCAGATGATAATTGTCTAAATGAAAACAGTTACAAGTATTATGGGATATATAATACTCTAGTCTATGGGATACATAGACTAGAAATGTATGGAGGTGATAAAGTGACTAAAACTTGTCATAAAATCTAAGAGTATTAATTTTATTATTCCTTGAGGACAATGGAATATTTATACTCATAGAATTATGAAAAAAATGGTAGTTATTTTCAAATTTTACAATAATCCAAAAGTTATTTGAACCCAATAACAATCTTAATATTGTTGATGTGTCCAATAGAAACATGAATCTTAGAAAAATGTACTAAAGTATAAAAGATTAAATTTTATTGCAGCATATTATGGGGGTACAAATGTCTAGGTTAGGTATATTGCCCTTGCCCCACCCGAGTGAGAGCTTCAGATGCTTCCGTCCCCCAGACGGTGCCCACCGCACCCACTAGGTGTGAATACACCCATCCCCTCCTGCCCTCCCACCTTCCCGACGCCAGATGAATGTTGTTACTATATGTGCACTTAAGTGTTGATCAGTTAAAACTAATTTGATGGTGAGTACATGTGGTGCTTGTTTAAAAACAAAACAAAAAAATCACATTAAATAAATTTGAATAAAAAAATTTAAATCAAGCTTGCTCATGAAAATTAATGAATTATCCTTATATTATCTCTATAGAAAATTATATTAAAACTTTTGTTTATATCAAGGAGGTTAGACTAGAAATATTGTGACCAAAGTACTACAGAGGTATGTTAGTTTCAAACAATTTATAAATATGTTATGGATTTTTGATGATTGTAGATTTTAAAATTAACAATGTAATTTGTAAATTCTAAATAAATATTTGCATTTACATTTATTATTGTGTTCTTTTCATAAAGAGAGGCCCTCCAAATCTACAATCCCCGGGTGCCACAAAACCAGACTTCCCATCTCCACAGGATGCTCCAGCTACCGTGCAGTTTCTGCTGCTCTTCACATGTATGTGAGAGAGTTAACTCTCTATCCTACTTGCATGCTTCACATTTTCTCATGAGCACAACTCTGTTCACTTATTTTTATCCACCATTTCACTGAAACTACTCTGGCTGCAATCATCAGTAATGCCCCTGTTGTCAAATCCAGTGCCAATCAAATTCATTGTCATTTTTTATTTTTTGCTCAGTGTCAATCTACCTCCCTCCACCTAGTGCACTCCACTCTAGCCTATATGCCTTTCTAGCTATTTCTACAACATTCCTAGCTCCGTTTTTATAATGAAGCATTTGAACTACCTATAACTTTTGCCTGGAAATTTCTCCTAGCTGGTCTTTGCCCATTTTCCTTCGTCATTTAGGTTTCTGTTTATATTTCAACTTTTTAAAAATGCATTTTGGGAACACACAACATTCTTCTCCATTCCATTATCCATTTATTTTTCTCTATAGTATTTATTACTAACCATATTACTTAAAATGTTTATTCATTTTTTTTAGTATCTGCATCCCCCCAACCTCTCATCAAATATGACTGATAAAATCAGAAACTTTATTTTTCTTATTCCATAGTAGATTCCCAATAACTAGAATAGTCTTAGATTGATAGTAAGCACTGAAAAATAGTTGTTGGGTAAATGAATGAGTTAGTGAATGAACACAAGCCCAAGAAATAAGCAGTGGTAACAAGTGTTTCATTATGTGCAATGATGAAAAAATTGGAAATATTTTTTTTCTTCTAAAAGGGAAATGATTGAAGAAAAACACATAGACACTCTGCTGTCAAAGATTACACAATAGAAAAAGCATGCTAAATAAACACTACATTTAATATCACAGAAATTTCCCTAAAAATATTCTGAGACAAAAAGCGATTTCCTATAAAATCCCTCTTGTGAATATATAAAAAAATCTCTAGACATATTTAGCAAGTAAGTGCTGTTGATATGAATGAGTTTGATTTTTGAAATGTTTATCTTTATTGCATAATAGTTAACTTCAAAAAGAATTTAGCTTTAAAAAATTTATAATATATTTTATAATTAATATTTCATAAGAAATAGTTAATTTAATCCTTTTGTTTAAATGGTATAAACCTACAGAATAAGTAGAAATAATTAATGAGACCACAATTTGTTGGAACCTAGTGAACAACAAGTTATATATATATATATATATATACACACACACACACACACACAGACACACACACACAGGCACAGACACACGTACATATACACGCACACACACACACACACGTAGTAAGTCACACATTTGCCATAGAAACTATAAAGTATTTGTTAAAGTACTATACTACCTCTTGCTAAATTGAATTAGACATTGTTTTCATTTTTCTCATTTTATTCTCCATACATTCCAGATGAAATCCTGGATTTTCTTTTAAATCCCACTTAAATATTTCCAGCTACAAAGATCCCCTCCATTTCATTCATTGAACCCAGAAATAATAGCTCTTTCTTTTCACTATTTGTGGCATTTCTGCAGATTTGTAACAGTGTATACAATTTTGAATATAGTAACTTGTATATATATCATTTCCCCAGGTATTTATTAGGATACTCAAAATAGGGCACATATCACAGGTTAGTCTGTCCACTCTACAGAACATGACTTCATGCATAGTTCCCTGGAACTTACTATTCTCTAGGATGAAAAAGTTTTTTTGAGGACCTATTTAAACCAACCCCAAAAATCACTTAGTATTATCATTTGGACAGTGCTGTTATGCCAAGCTTTTTAATGTATGCATGTTAAAGCCTTAAAAGAACAAAATGTTTGGGTTTAGTTTATATTATCTGGTATTCCAAGCCTTTTCATCAGACTTAAATGAAATTCAAACTTCCGTGGAAAGATGAACTTCGGATAGCACTTGACAATGCAATCTTCCAAAATTAGTTTTTAGTTTAATTTTAAATCAGGTTGTCAAGAGTCAATTCAGGGTAAGATATAATGAAGAATGTTTATATAAATTACCAGACTCCCTTTTGCACTTAACTCTAAAATAAATTTGAGCAGTTTGACCCTATCAAGATAAAGTTTTAAAATATTTTCATACCCTTCATATTAGTGAAAGTTTTAGTCTAAGCAAATTTAACCATTTTAGTCTAAGCAAATTTAACCATGTGTGTTTTTGGCAGAATTCTACAATGACCTCATAATTCTTGGTGCTTGGTGTATACATAGCTTCTTCCAATTTTTGCATCAAATACTAATTTAGGTGATGGAATACAAGGATTTTATAGATGTAATTGAGTTCCTAAATCGGTTGACCAACAGGGAGATTTTCCTTGATGGACAAACCCACTCAGATGAGTTCTTAAAAGGGTCAAGGCTTTTCCTGACAAAAGAAATTTGAAGATTTAAAGAGATTCAATATGGTGGAGGTTCTCTGTTGCTGACCTTGAAGATGGAGGAGACACATGTCAAGAAATATTGGGAGTTTCTTGAAGCTAGGAGAAACCTCTAGGCAATAGCAAGATTTAGGCTGTCAGACCTAAATCTTCAAGGAACTGAATTCTGCCACAACTACCTGTGCTTGGAAGAGAACTCCAAGTTTCAGATGAGAATGTAGCCCAGTTAACACCTTGGTTTTAGACTTGTGATGCTCTGCATAGAACACCCCCCCCCCAATGTATTACCTGAACTTATGATCTATAGAGAATTATTTAAATCACTAAGTCTGTGGCAATTTGTTATGTATCGATTATTTAAAAAGGACTATTACATGTGTATAGAGGAACAGAAAATGAGGGAGAGGGAGAAAGCAATGGAGGGAGAGAAAGAGACAGGTGGATACACACAAACAGAGAGAGAGAGAGAGAGAGAGAAAGAATATTTTAAATAGTATAAATAGAAACAAATAGAACAATTTCTTTTTCTGCTATTCAGGGAGGTTCTATAATACTTTAGAGTGAGCATATGATGGAAGATAGGAATCCACTTTCTTCAGATGTTCTAGTTTCTTCATAATGCTGACAAAATGAATTTCACACATTACAGAGAGTGATTTTGTGTTTAAGGAAAGTCATTTTCCACAAAACATGGCTTGTAAACAAGCCAGTATCATCAGCTAATATTCAAGCTAAGGCGAACTGATCTGTTTCAACAATGAAGGAAATAGGACAGAGTTGGGTTTATTGGGAAATACATATAACTTATTAATATGAGGCATAAGTATAGGCAATTTAATACATTCTCAGGATAATTTGTACTTAGTCATAATTATTATTTTACATGCTAAATGTATAATCTATATCATGAATTAAATCTAACTCTACCATGGTCTCAAGTCTTTTCATTGTTCTGAATTCAATAGAGAAGGTGACTCTAATCAATTAAAATTATTTATTTTCACAGAGTTTATGAAATAGGAAAAATACAGTAAGTCATTTTTACATAAAAAGACTCAAAATAATTTTCTGGATAGGAATGTTTTTACAAATAAATTTATTAATCCATCTAATCAGAATGTTGTCTTCTTACTCGTTTAATTTCTATTATTGTGCAGGTCAAAAGTGTTAGGAAACATTTCTGACTCTCAATTCTTGGTTAGGTTCTGTTTAAAGTGTGTTTATAGCACGTGAACTTGCCCTGTCTTTGAACCCACTGCAATGTGTTGAAAGTACCTATTTTCTTGGCTTTCTCACTTAACGGGACAGAAGCTTCTTGAGGTCAGGCATCTGGCCTTGTTCAGCAATGAATTTTTGCCCAAAGTATACATTTAATACTAATTTTGAACAAATATTATTTTATAATTCGAATAACATTTTTCATTACTTATTTATTTGTTTTATTTGCATTCATTGATTCAGACATTTTCAAAGCAAGGAATGTGTTGGTGATGGGGATGAGAAGGCATGCTATCTCACACCTGCACCCCGGTGCTCACGTTGTAATGTCCTTAAATTTCAAATCAAATTTATAGCCCAATGCTAATAATGTGCTCATTAGATGACTTGTGACATCCACTGCAATGCATTCACTGTAAATTTTCTGTGTTTTATGTGATTCCTATTATGCTATATGGAAATCGGGAAATGATTTCACATCCATTAGAATCCATTAGAAAACAGGCATGAAATGAAAATTTAAAAATAGATTAGTAAAATAAAGGACATTGCTGCAAAATAGTATGCATCCCTTGATTTATAAACTAGTTAAGCTTGACTGAACATTCTGGTAACATTTCATTCTGTTTCTCACTCCCTTTTACAAATATAAGGAGTTCATTTGGAATGATCTTTTTGATCCCTTCTGGGTTTAAAACTTCAATTAAGTGACAACCATTCTATTTCCTATGAGAACTAGCTTACCTTCTTCAATTTTTCTTCATAATTTGTGTCTCTGAGGGGAGGAATATATTGGTTGAAATAATTTTGTATTCCGGTAGGAGCAATTATATATTTTCTCATGTGACTAATATTGCATGCAAGTCATTGATGAGCAGTAACCTGTGCCTTGTCATTCCTTTAATTTCGTGCATATTCATCTGGGAGAGGAGCCAGATTTTTCTTGGCTTCATCATACTCATTGATGGCTAGACAGTGGAGAGGCATTTTTCTTATTATTATTTGCAGGTTTGGCCAGCTTTAACACTTTTTGATTTTTGGCAGTATTTTCTGTCACTATCTGTTATTCACTGGAAATAATTTTTTTGCATTGACCATATTTACACAGAAAACTTTCCCATTTCATTACTTTGGAATGTAAGTTCACTTGTATCCTTTTTAAATGGCATAGATTTGGAACAACACATTAAAACTTCTTAAGATAAAAACTTGCCGAGAGGCCATATTTTGGAAATATTGTGTTTACTATGTTTGTCAAAAATTTACATACTCTTGATATGCTCCATTTATCCTGGCATCTGTTACCCAATTTCTTAACTGTAAATGAGCACATTTTACCTTTCACTGGTTGGTCTCCCTAGCAAACAGTGATAGCTCGCATTGTGTTCTATATTTTTCAGAGTGACATGTCATTTTCACTTTCCGTTGGGTATGGCTGGGCTATAATTTGTATATGTAAGTTTCAATGTATGTGTCCTTTGCAAAGGTTAATAAGTTCGAGAATCATTTTCATTCTTAAAAAGAATGAGAGGAATCAAGATGAAAAAAAATGGTACACTAACCAAAGTCTATGCATTTCAAGAATTCAAAATATTTTCTTTTATAAACTGCCTGCTCCTGATACTTTAGCCAGGTAACAATATGAAAGGGCACAGTATTTTCTCTTGTTCTTTCCTTCAACTCGACTCTGTCTACCCAATGTGCATTCTTCTAATGTCAGATTTTACAGAACAAAATATAGACAGAATAGCTACATGTATAGCCAATACTTACAGATTTTTAATATCATTTTATTGCTTATTTTTTATCTCATTTTATTATAAACTAACTTAAATAACAATACTACTTCTGGCACACCTTTCATTATATTTGTTACATGATTGAATCTGGTCTTTGTGACTTTGTAATTGTAAAAATTTCTAAATGAGTTGCGAGACATTTTCTTTCTTCAAATTAAGCCTTTAGGGAAACTAAACTCTATAATGAGCTCTATTGGCTGCAAAAATCTTCTCTGCCAAAATTAGTCCAACAATGCTTGCCAAAAAAAACGCTTGCAGTTAATAAGCTAACAGATCTATAAATGGTATTTTCTCAGAGCATAAATAGGCATAATCAATCTGCTGAGAATCGCTTTCTTAATAAATGTTGAATAAGTGCACTAATTATATAACTAGTATATTAAATGTACAATCATATGTATACTCATATGCAATATGGACATTTTAAATACAATAATACAAGAAAATACTAATTTATTCATTCATGATTCCCAATTTAACAGATGGAAGAATGTCCACATCTTTGAAGCCCATTTGAGCCCTTAGGTGATTGCATTTTCCTGACAAGAATTATCTACTTTATGAATATTTTATTAATTATTCTACATTTCTCTATATTTTCTTCCACAGGTATGTGTCTCCAAAAGCATATTTAAAATATAGGGTGTAGATTCACTTGTGGCTGCCAGCCCTCAGTGTTTTGTTTCTGAGAGGCAAATATGATGTTTTATGTTACTGTAATTCATCTAATTTTATTAGTATATATTATTTCGCAGTTCATTCGTATTTTATCATGGAAATTTAACTTATGTCCAGATTGGTGATGTGAAAAAATAATGCAGGTACAGAATTCTTGCTCATACACATGTGTAAGAATCTATTCCTGGTAGCAGAGTGGTTGGATCATTACAAATGTTTATACTCAAGTACATTGTGTGACACCAAACTAAAATGTCTGTATCAACATTATCAACTTACATTTCCATCAGCACTATATGAGAATTCTTGTTCTTCATCTTCATCATCACATGAATTTTCAGACTCTTGATTTTGGCAATACAGTTACTGTGAAATTTCTTTGCATTATGGTTTTAATGTTCTTTATCTTAATTTCTAATGATATAATCTTATTTCTGGATAATTGTATTACCTTTTCCATGAGAAACTTTTTTTATGTATTT
>JAQIFY010002040.1:0-13674 GCA_028533085.1 Varecia variegata | reverse complement strand
CCAGGTGTTATTTTTGACAGTTATTTCAGATTTTCTACGTAGATGATCCTGTCATCTGTGAACAGAGACAATTTTATTTCTTTTTTTACAATTTGTGAACCTTTTATTTCCTTTCCTTGTCTTGTTGAAAAAGAGTGGTGAGAAGAACATCCTTGCCTTGTTCCTATAGTGGGAAAGCTTTGATTTTCTCCCATGAAGTATAATGGTAACTGTAGGTTTTTTGCAGATGTCCTTTATCAACTTGGACAAAGTGGAAAATGTTCCTCTTTATTTTTAGTTTGCCAAGACAGTCGGTCAATTTTTTGTTATTGTTTTTGTTTTTATTTTTTGAGATGGTGTCTTACAGTGTTGCCCAGGCTGGAATTGAACTCCTGTCCTCAAGCCATCCTCTCACATCAGCCTCCTGAGTCACTGGTACTACAGGCCCGCGCCACTGCGCCCGGCTTCAGTTGATTTTTGGCAGTGGTTCTAAGACAATTCAGTGGGGGCAAGAACAGACTTCAACAATCAGTACTGGGACAACTGAACAGCCACATGCAAAAGAACAAAGTTGGACCCCTTCCTTGAGTCACATTTTAAAAATAATACAAAATGGATCAAGGACCTAAATGTAACAGTTAAAACTAGAAAACTTTTAGAAGAAAACACAGACATGAATCTTCATGACCTTGGATTAGTTAATGGTTTGAAGCCCAGCAACCAAAGAAAAAATAATAAACTGGGCTTCATTACAATTAAAAACATTTATAGGCTGGGCGTGGTGGCTCACGCCTGTAATCCTAGCACTCTGGGAGGCCGAGGCGGGAGGATCGCTTGAGGTCAGGAGTTCGAGACCAGCCTGAGCAAGAGTGAGACCCCTGTCTCTACTAAAAATAGAAAGAAATTATCTGGCCAACTAAAATATATATAGAAAAAATTAGCTGGGCATGGTGGCACGTGCCTGTAGTCCCAGCTACTCAGGAGGCTGAGGCAGGAGGATCGCTTGAGCCCAGGAGTTTGAGGTTGCTGAGAGCTAGGCTGATGCCACGGCACTCACTCTAGCCCAGGCAACAAAGCGAGACTCTGTCTCAAAAGAAAAAAAAAAGATAATAGAAAAACATTTATATGTCGAAAAACACTATCAAGCAAAGTGAAAAGACAAGCTATGGAGTGGAACAAAATATTTGCAAATCATGTATCTGATAAGGCTGCGATCCCCAACCCCCAGGCTGTGCCTCACCGCCTGAGCTCCGTCCCACCACCATGCCCCAGTCCATGGAAAAATTGTCTTCCATGAATCCGGTCCCTGGTGCCAAAAAAACATTTTTATAACTCAATAAAAAGAGAACTAGCCCAATTAAAAAATGGGCAAAGGACTTAAACAAATGTTTCTCCAAAGAAGATACACAAATGGCCCATAAATCATGAAAAAGGCTAGGCACGGTGGCTCATGCCTGTAACAATCCTAGCACTCTCGGAGGCTTAGGCGGGAGGATTGCTTGAGGTCGGGAGTTCAAGAACAGCCTGAGCAGCTGGGCGCGGTGACTAACGCCTGTAATCCTAGCACTCTGGGAGGCCGAGGTGGGAGGATCGCTCGAGGTCAGCAGTTCGAGACCAGCCTGAGCAAGAACGAGACCCCCGTCTCTACTAAAAAATAGAAAGAAATTATCTGGCCAACTAAAAATATATATATAGAAAAAATTAGCTGGGCATGGTGGCGCATGCCTGTAGTCCCAGCTACTCGGGAGGCTGAGGCAGTAGGATCGCTTAAGCCCAGGAGTTTGAGGTTGCTATGAGCTAGACTGATGCCACGGCACTCTAGCCGGGACGACAGAGCGAGACACTGTCTCTAAAAAAAAAAAAAAAAAAAAAAAAAAACAGCCTGAGCAAGAGGGAAACCCCGTCTGTATAAAAAAATAGAAAAATTAGCTGGGCGTGGTGATACATACCTGTAGTCCCAGCTACTTGGAAGCCTGAGGCAGGAAGATCCCACCCCCTAGAGCCCAGGAGTTTGAGACTGCAGTGAGCTATGATGATGCCATTGCACCCTAGCCCAGGCAACAGAGTGAGATTCTATCTCCAAAACACACACACACACAAAGATGAAAAGATGCTCAGCATCATCAGCCATCAGGGTAATGCAAATCAAAAATAGGAGATAATCATTTTACCACCCACTAGGTGGCTTTAATTAAAAAAAAAAAAAGCAACAAGTGTTGGCAAGGATGTAAAGAAATTGGAACCTTAGTGGTATTGGTGGAAATGTGAAATGTGCATCCACTTTGGAAAATAATATGGTAGTTTCTCAAAAGCTTTGATGTAGAGTTACCATCTGATCCAGCAGTTCTACTCCTAGGTAATGAGAAATGAAAGAGAAATGAAAACTTGTCCACATAGACACTTGTATGCAAATGTTCATACCAGCATTATTGATTATAGCCAAAAAGTGGTTATAAACCAAATGCCTATGAACTGAGTGAATAAAACAATGATTGATTATTCCCCAGAAAGAAATTAAGTATTGATTCATGCTACAACATGGATGAACTTGAAACATTATGCTTAAGTGGTAGAAGCCAAACACAGAAAACACATATGATTCCGTTTTTATGAAACGTCCAGAATAGGCAAATCTGTAGAGACAGCAGATGATGAGTGGTTGTAGGGCTCGGGATACAGGGGTCGAGGGGTGCTGGGGGATGAAGAGTGGCTATTAATGAGTATGGGGGGGGGTTTGGATAATGAAAATGTTGTAAAATTGATAGTGGTGATGGTTACATAACTGTGTGAGCACCCTAAAAGCTATTGGATTGTGTATTTTAAATGGTGAGTTTTATGGTGTGTGGATTATATCAATAAAGCTGTTATTAAAAAAACATTTAGGGCCAGACACGGTGGCTCACACCTGTGTTCCCAGCAGTTTGGGAGGCCAAGGCAGGAGGATTGCTTGAGGCCAGGAGTTTGAGACTAGCCTGGGCAACACAGTGATACTGTCTCACACAATTAGCCGTGCATGATGTGGCTCATGTCTGTAGTCCTAGTCACTCAGGAGGCTGAAGCAGGAGGATCACTGAGCCAGGAACTTGGAGGTTACAGTGAGCTGTGATTGCACCACTGCACTCAGCCTGGGCTGACAGGGAGACACTGTCTCACAAAAACAAACAGAAAACAACAACTTAGAAGAGAAACTGGTGTGTAGTATTCACTGTCGTGTAAGCCCTTGTGGTAGTGGTGGTGGTGGTGGTGGTCGTGAGGTGGGACACTACAAGAAAGCCTGCAGCATCGTTTATTGTGAAGCATTCTGTTTTATAGGATCTCCTCTACCGAAGGTCTAGGTCACTAGTGGATTATGAAAATGCTAATAAAGCACTGGATAAAGCAAGAGCAAAAAATAAAGATGTTCTACAGGCTGAAACCTCCCAACAATTATGTTGTCAGAAATTTGAAAAAATATCTGAATCTGCAAAACAAGGTACTGTTAACCTTTTATTGCAAGGTATGCTTTTTGACTGTTGTGTAAATTACATAGTTAACCCTAATTTCTTTTGTTTGCAGAACTTATAGATTTTAAGACAAGAAGAGTTGCTGCCTTCAGAAAAAATTTAGTGGAACTGGCAGAGTTAGAATTGAAGCATGCAAAGGTAGTGTCATATCAAAGATTTAATAACTTAAGTGACATTGTCATTTAGAAATGAATCACTTATGAAATTGGTAATCCTTCGGTGACAGTTACTTTTGATAGTCATACAGTGAGAAGTATTCCTGAATTGGAATTACGTTTTTCAACATTATTCTACTACCTCAAAATAGTTGGTTTTTTAGTAAATAAATATCCTCCCTCTGGTTTGTTTGTTTGTTTGTTTGTTTGTTTTTAAGAGCCACCACACCTGGCCCTCTGGTCTTTTTACAGTATTTGTATACTTTGAATTCAGCCCCTTTTTATACTTAAGATAACACTTGGCCTAAATCTTAGAGTAATATTAACAGTAGAAAATATTAGAATTGAGAGGAATTTTAAAGATCATTTAATTCAAGTAAGAATAATATCTATAATGTCTCTAATAGTGAGCTCTGAAAGAATCTACTGCTTAATATTGAAACCAGTATCACGTATTGACTACTTGTCTTAAAAAAAAGTCTTCCGCAGCCTGAGCAAGGGCGAGACCCCGTCTCTACTAAAAATAGAAAGAAATGATTTGGACAGCTAAAAAAAAAAAAAAAAAAAAAATATATATATATATATATATATAAAAATAAATTAGCTGGGCATGGTGGCACATGCCTGTAGTCCCAGCTACTCGGGAGGCTGAAGCAGAAGGATCGCTTAAGCCCAGGAGTTTGAGGTTGCTGTGAGCTAGGCTGAAGCCACGGCACTCTAGCCAGGGCAAAAAGAGCGAGACTCTGTCTCACCAAAAAAAAAAAAAAAAAAAAAAGTCTTCTGTAATAAAAACATCATTATATAAATAAATTTATTTAATTTTTGCTATCTTCAGTCAGACTGTGAAAATTAAAAATGTATTCAAAATTCCCAAAACTAAGTAAGTTTAAAAGAAATTAAAATAAACTTTTAAATGTTACTTTTGGGTGCATTTATAGCATTTATACTTCTAAAGTTATTGAAGGTTAAAACTGCACTAAGATTTTTGGGACACCCTATAATGAGCATAAATTTGTATCTTGTCACTTTAATATTGGTCAAAGTTATGTAAAATAATAAGGATAAGTTTAGTTCGTCTTTGATAGTTTAGCCCCTCAGATACTTGAATACTTAATATTCCCTGTATGTCTTCTCTCCTCCAGGTTAGACATCCTTAAGGCTAAATATTTTTTATTCCCTGTACCTCAGCAAGCTTTTTCTAATATCGTCCTCCTTGTCATTTGCACTTTTAAAACATTGCACCCTCAGGCCGGGTGTGGTGGCTCACACCTGTTATCCTAACACTCTGGGAGGCTGAGGCGGGAGGATTTCTTGAGGTGAGGAGTTCAAGTCCAGCCTCAGCAAGAGTAAGACCCTGTCCTCTACTAAAAATTAAAAAAAAAAAAAAATTAGCAAGACAACTAAAAATAGAAAAAATTTGCCAGGCGTGGTGGCACATGTCTGTAGTCCCAGCTACTCCAGAGGCTGAGCCAGGAGGCTCGCTTGAGCCCAGGAGTTGGAGGTTGCTGTGAGCCAGGCTGATTCCATGGCACTCTAGCCTGGGCCACAGAGCAAGACTCTGTCTCAAAAAAAAAAAAAAAAAATCTTCAAAAACATTGCACCCTGAAATGAATATACACTTTTCCAAACATGGACTGATTGTTGTACATATTTCTTCTTTTTTTTTTTTTTTTTTTTTTTGAGACAGAGTCTCACTCTGTTGCCCGGGCTAGAGTGAGTGCCGTGGCGTCAGCCTAGCTCACAGCAACCTCAAACTCCTGAGCTCAAGCGATCCTCCTGCCTCGGCCTCCCAGAGTGCTAGGATTACAGGCGTGAGCCACCGCGCCCGGCCCATATTTCTTCTTAACAGCTTTTTTTTTATATGTATAAGATAAAGCTGTTTTAGCTGCCATATTGCATTGACTTGATTTGGCTTATGGTCACACTTTTTTTTTCTTAAAATTAAGTTCTTGAACTTCCAACCTATAGTTGTACATTTAATTTTTTTAATGTTCTTGTTTTTGTTTTTAATTGTGGAGAACCATTTACCATCTTAACCATATCTAAGTGTTAAGAATGTTTGCTTTGTTGTGTAACAGATCTCCAGAACTTTTTCACTGGTTCATTTAATTTTTTAACCATAATGGCCACCTTCACATTTATGTCTGTTAAATTTTAGCTTGCTAGGTTTAGCCCCCCTCTTCATGATTTTTTTGAAACTTGGATTTGATTACATAGTAGTCGAGCATCATTTACAATGGTGGTCATTTACAATTTGTATGAACTTTCCCTTTATGTCTTCATCAAAGTTTTGATTTAACAAAAAACCAGGAAAGTATAGCACAAAACTGAATGGGAAAAAAAAAAAAAAAAAAAAAACCAGGAAAGGACCACAGGAACCAACATTTGTTAATCTAATTGTAAATATGCAGAAGTACCTGGCACCAAAAAAATGCTTACATCTTTCCATCCCTTCCTTTCTGTACTTACTGGTATTGATTTATTCATTAATTATTCTTTGGTTATAGTTATTCAGATAGTTATGAATTCACCTCTCATCAACCATTATTTCTACATTTTATTCCTGAAGGATATAAGAAATATCAGATTCATCATTAAAATCAAGATATATGTTGTCTGAGTATGTGGTCTAATGACCCTGTCAAAAGAAAATGTTTTGATAAGCTCGGCATTATTTACTCTTACAGAGCCTGTGTTGGTCTCTAATGTTCACTGTATTTCTTTTTTTGTAAAGAAGTCATGAATGATGAAGAGTTTCACTCTAGGTCAGGGGTCAGCAAACTACAGCCCGTCTGCTTTTGTACAGCCTGTGAGCCAGGCATGGTGTTCACATTTTTAAATGGTTATTTAAGGAAAAAAAAAAGCATAATAATAATAATATGATGTGACAATTATATAAAATTCAAATTTAAAGTTCTTATACATAAAGTTTTATTGGAACACAGTGAAACTCATTCACTGATGCTTTTTTTTTTTTTTTTTTTATCTTTATTTTTTAGCCAGCCATTGTTGCCTATCACTGATGCTTTTGTCTATGGCTGCTTTCATGTAGTAGCAGAGTAGAGTAGTTGAAACAGAGACCATGTGGCTGTCAGAGCGTAACATATTTATTATTTAACCTTTTACAGAAAACATTTGCGGAATCCTGCTGTAGATTGATATCAGCCTCTGATTTCCATATTCTATTTCTTTTTCAAATTCTTTTTGAAATGAGTTCTCTGTATTTAGATTTCTCATAATGGTGCTGTTCCAGTGGTTCCCAGGGGGACATTTAGCAGTGTCTGGAGATATTTGTAGTTACCACAACTGTGAGGGTGGGTTATTCCCACTATATAGTGGATCCTACAATGCACAGGACAGACAGTTCTGACAACAAAGGATTGTACAGTCCCAAATGCCAATAGTGCCACAGTTGAGAAACCCAGAGTCTGAAATTTTGTAATGATTTTGTAAATCTGAACAGTCCGTTTTGATCCCAGAATTCATATAAATTCTTCCCCAAAACTAGACATTAGTCAAAACTTACATACAATAGGTTAGTTTGAAACTACTTTGGATTTCATTTATTATAATTATAAAAAAAAGATTTCATAAATATAAGAAGAAAGGAGATGCTCAAAGTCATTTGTCATAGTTCTTTTGTTTTGGGGTTTTTTTTTGTTTGTTTTTGTTTTTACAAATGGTGTCTCTCTGTCACCTAGGCTGGAGTGTAGTGGCACCACCATAGCTCACTGCAGCCATGAACTCCTGGGCTCCCAGCCTCCCTCATCCTCTTGAGTAGCTGGGACTACAGGTGTGCACTGCGACGCCCAGCTAATTTTTTTTTTCCCTTTCTCTCTTTCTTTCTTTTCTTTAAGAGACGGGGTCTCCTATGTTGCCCATGCTGGTCTCGAACTCCTGGCCTCAAGTGATCCTCCCACCTTGGCATCCCAAAGTGCTGGGATTATAGGTGTGAGCCACTGTGCCCAGCCACATACTGGCAAAAAATTGACAGTAACCTAAACACTTAAAACTGAAAAAAAAAAAAAAATTCTTTTTAAATTTTCACTTAATTTCAGACTTTCAGAAAAGTTGTAAGAAGACACAGAACTCTTGAATACTCTTCACCCAGGTTCTCCAAATATGCATGTTGTCACAGTTGCTTTATTCTTTCTCCCTCTCTCACTTCTTTTCCCCCTTTCTCCTTCTCTTCCTCTTTTTACACAGACTCACACCCTTGTACGTGTTTATTTTTTTCTTGAACCATTTAAGTTCCGATATGGTAAGCTGCAGATAAGGGATATGATGTCTCTTCACCTGAAAACACTTCAATGTGAATTTCAACACTGACATTTTTGAGAAGCACACAGGCCTACTTATAGAATGTCCCTCAATTTGAGTTTGTCTGAGGTTCCCTGAGGATTGGATTCAGGCGGTGTGTTTTTGGTAGGAATATCACGGAGACGATGCTCTCATTGCATCATATCAGGAGGCACGTGCTGTCCATGAGTTGTCTTGCTGACAGTGTTAACTGCAGACTTCTCATTGGCAAAGTTACTATTTTACACTTTTGAATTAAGAAGTATTCTGTGGGTAGATACTTTGGGACTGTGTAATGTCCCATCACTTAACCAGCACTTTCCAAGAGAAGTCTGTGCAACAGCGAAAATGCTGTACAGTCAGTCCTGCTCGGTACGGTAGCTGTGTGGTTATGGAACACCTGAAATGTGGGTAGTGCCACTAAGGAACTGAGTGTTATTATTTTTATTTAATTTTAGTGGATGGAACTTTAAAACTTAAATAGCAACACATAGCTAACGGCTACAGTTAGGCAGTGCAGGCCCACACTGATTTTAGCATCCATTGATGATTCTTGCCTGAATCAGTTATGATTATGATGGTTGCCAGTGTTGATTTTCTAATTCCATCGTTCTTTATACTTTTTAGTTGACTTTCTACTGTAATTAAGAGCTCTCCCCCTTTTATATATTAATGTAACTTAAATGTATCAGCCTTTACACGTGGCTCTAAATGTAGATGCATGTGTGCTACAAATGGTTACTTAGCTGTGAATTTTATAGGATACTTTTGTATATAATCGTACTATTTTTATTAAAACTTCTATAAATCTATGCTAATGTCTGGTTTAGTGACTAAAAAGAAGGGGTAAGAGCCTGTCACACAATCAGAAATTGTTCCGTAGTTCCACTTGGACAAAAAGGGCATATTTTACCCTCACTAGAACCTGTCAAGTAATCCAAAACACTCATAATGGTCTAGATAGAAACGGTCTACTACAGAATCTGGTATGTAGAAAATATTGTACAGGAAACAAATTGTGTAATTTTTGGTCTTTAAGCCTTTATTTGTATATAACGCATAGCTGCTCTTGAAATTCTGATAGCTTAACAAACTTAAAGTTGTGTGATTGCTAACATTGTATATTTTCAGTAGGATTCTTCCAAACCATGTCAACTCAAGACATTCATCGTGTACTTTCCCTTCCTTTTCAGGGTAATCTCCAGTTGCTGCAGAACTGCCTGGCAGTGTTAAATGGAGACACATAAGCCACGCTCTGCCTTCCTGTTACAAAGGGCTGCCTTCCTTCAGATTTTATTTTTGTTTTCTTCATGATTTAGGCATTTGTGCTCACTGGAAACAAACAAAAAACAGCTGACAGAGTGCATCTCCTCTTCTTTTCCGAGCAGCGGTGGGGCGGTGCCGTGCGCAGGCGAAGCCAGTCTGTGCAGCGCTGCGCTTGCTCCCGGCGCCGCCCATCGTCGGCGCTCGTCCTGCTCAGAAGTCCAAAGTTCCTTCTTTTTCAAAGTAGCCTGCGTTTATTTTATAAATGGTATTCCTTATGGCTACCAATCTTATTTACCTTTCAGTTTTTGAAGTTTAACCCTTTCAAAATGCATCGTCCAAACAAGATAAAGATTGCCTTTCTTGAGTTTTTTTTTTAATTTTGTTTTTAAAAAGCATTGTATACTACTTAGTTCATTCATGTATCCTGGTAAAGCATCTTAACCAGACTTATTTTTAATTAATGAACATTTCTTAGATGTTTTGGGACAGAATTTATGTAATCTTTATAAGTATGATTTCTGAAGAAAAGCAAATGCATTATTAGTATGTTTGCCTTAAACTTGTAGACTAAACCAATTATTGTAAAATAAACAGCGATAACAGTGATAGTTTTTAACCATGTGGTCACTGTATCACTCTCTAGAATGTGGAGTAGCTATAATAAATCTACTCCTGTATTATGCTTTACAGTGCAGGTCTTAGTTTTTCTTCTTCTTTCTTCTAAAATGGCACATTGAACAAAGTTCCCTGATTTCTTTGCAAAAGAATAAACTGCTTCTCTCTGTCTCCTTCATGAAAGGTGGAATTTGGGGCCAGGCGAGGTGGCTCACACCTGTAATCCTAGCACTCTGGGAAGCCCAGGCGGGAGGATCGTTTGAGCTCAGGAGTTCAAGACCAGCCTGAGTAAAGAGTGTGACCCTGCCTCTACTAAAAGTAGAAAAAATTAGCCTGGTGCAGTGCACGCCTGTAGTCCCAGCTACTGAGGAGGCTGAGGCAGGAGGATCACTTGAGCCCAGGACTTTGAGGTTGCTGTGAGCTAGGCTGACACCATGACACTCTAGCCCTGGCGACAGAGTGAGACTGTGTCTGAAAAAAAGGATGGGGGGGCGGCAAGGGCAATAAACGTAACCCAAAATTTGTACCCCTATAATATGCTAAAATATAAATAAATACTCAAAAAAAAAAAAGGTAGTGGAATTGGGCAGAGGCAGATTAGAGACAGCTCTTTCTAAAATACAGGAGCAGAATACAGTCTGCTGTGCATTCCTGGATTCCGTCCCTAGCTCAGCCAGTTAACCAAGAGACGTGCCATTGAACTACTTGGTGGTATCATGCCGGTGTATAGATGAGTCTGTGGAGGGAAAGAGGTCTGCTGTGAGTGGCACTTGTGTGAGGGAGGGGGTGGGTGGGAGTAGAATATTTGGGATAAAAGTTGGTGTACAGATAGGATACTAATTGCCAGTAGTTAGATTACAAATACCATTGGCCCTTCTATTGTGAGTGACCATATTGTCATTCCTCCTTCAAAATTGGATTGAGAGGTTGGATTTTTCCACTGTCTATTTCTCATTTTTCTCCCATTTGGAAACCTCAGGCATTTGGGCTTGTCACCCCTTGGATCAGTTCCTAGTTTGTTTATATTTTACCAAACCGTCCTGAATCCCTGGTCTGGGCCTCATTGCCAGTCATGCCAATTCCACCCTTTCTCACCGGCATGTTCTCTTGCCTCACGTGCCGATTAATGCTTTGTCTCTGTAATGGACACCTTCCCCAATGCCATTTGAACTGTTGATTTTTCTCCTGTTGGCTGAGATCTGTGTGTTTTGTCCTTCATGTAACCTTCCCTGGTAAAAGAAAAGAAAAACATACATATATATACCCATGCGACCACCAGTGGGTGAATGCAGGACCAACCAAGAGCCCGAGCTTCTGGATTTGGGTCCAGACCCTCTACCCGCTTCCCTGTGGCCTCAAGCAAGTTTGGGAGGTTTTCTTGACTTCTGCCTCAGTGCTCTACTATAAAGGACATACTTACCTACCTCACAGGGGTGTTGTGAGGATTAATAAATGTTGGTACTGTGCTTTGGAAATGAGAAGATGCTGTGTAAATGCTAAGTAGTAGTAAGTACAGGGCTAAAAGCTACACGGTGTTTGGATTAACCCTTTGCTACTCTGTATTGACGAAGATGGTCTTTTGGGGAAAGGAGGCAGAGTGGAAGGTGTGTCCCTTAGCCCCTGGCATACACTTTTAGAGTGCTTGTGGTGATGGGAGTAGACTGGAAACAGTGGTACCGTGGTCCCCCCCTCATCCTTGGCTTTGTTTTGCACAGTTTCCATTGCCCGCAGTCAACCGAGGCCTGAAAATGTTAAATGGAAAATCCCAGAAATAAACAGTTCATAAGTTTTAAATTTTGTGCTGCTCTGAGTAGCATGATGAAATCTCTTGCCATCTCCGAGACACTGAGTCATCCTTTTGTGCAGCATATTCAACGTTATATATGCTACCTGTCCATTAGTCACCAGCCACTTGGTTGTCGGGTCACAAGAAGAAGGGTGAGTACAATACAATATTTTGAGAAGATCATATTTGGATAACTTTTATTACAGCATTTTGTTGTAATTGTTCTATTTTGTTATTGTTAATCTCTCACTACCTAATTTATAAAATAAACTTTATTCATAGGATGTGTGTATAGGAAGAAACAGTACATAGGTTTGATCCTATTTGAGGTTTCAAGCATCCACTGGGGGTCTCGGATGTATGCCCCACGGATAAGGAGAGACTCCTGTACATATTAGAGTGTGAGAGTGTTTGTGTGTCTGGAGTTGACAGTCATAATATGCATACTTTATGACAGTCTCACAAAACAAGGCAAAGAAGGTATATTACTCCCTCAAGAGCATACGAAAGAAAGATTTTTTTGTGCCTCCAAAACAGTTGAAACATTCCATAGCTCACTGTGAGTCCCTGATAAAAAAGGACAGCCCGGGATTCACTGCTGTTGAGACGTTTATTTATTTATTTAATTATTTATGGGACAAGGTTTCACTCTTGCAGGGCTAGACTGCAGTGGTGTCGTCATAGCTCACTGCAAACCTCAAACTCCTGGGCTCCAGTGAAGCTCCTGCCTCAGCCTCCCGTGAATCTGGGACTACAGGTGCATGCCACCATGCCCGGCTAAATTTTATATTTTTTGTAGAGACGGTCTTGCTATATTACCCAGACTGGTCTCTTAACTCTTAGCCTCAAGCTCTCCTCCCAACTCTGCCTCCCAAAGTGCTAGGATTACAGTGTGAGCCACCTCGACTCAGCCCATTTTACATTTATTGACCATCAGTGGCCATTTTATACTTACTGACCATCTGTGGCCTGGGGGACACAAGGATGAAACAAGAGGACACCAAGTGATAGGGAAAAAGCTCTTGTTTACTACTTATTCTACGAATTTAGTGCAGTATTCCAAGATGGTCCTCCGGGACCCCAGAAGCCAAGTTCATGTTGTGGGAGGCGTGGGGCTTCCCTCTCCATCTGGGTGATGCCTCATGCCCTGAGGGCCAGGAGAAAGGGGAAGCTACCAGGCAGTGGGAATCGCCTGGGGTGGGGAGGTTCAGGAGGAGGGGTTTATGCAGTGAGGGGGAGGATGGCTGCAGTTGGAATTGCAAGAGAGTGGGTCTATTTGCAGGCTGGGTGAAATGTCTGTCCCAGGTTTGGAAAGACTCATGCAGTATTCTTTTTATTTTTTTGAGACAGAGTCTCACTCTGTTGCCTGGGCTCGAGTGCCGTGGCATCAGCCTAGCTCACAGCAACCTCACACTCCTGGGCTCAAGCAATCCTCCTGCCTCAGCCTCCCGAGTAGCTGGGACTACAGGCATGGGCCTCCATGCCCGGCTAATTTTTCTATATATATATATATTTTTTTTTAGCTGTCCATATAATTTCTTTCTATTTTTAGTGGATGGGGTCTTGCTCTTGCTCAGGCTGGTCTCAAACTCCTGAGCTCAAACAATCCGCCCGCCTCGGCCTACCAAAGTGTTAGGATTACAGGCGTGAGCCACTGTGCCTGGCCTCATGCAATATTCTTGCTGTCTCCTAGTAAAACTATAGAAATTGAGCTCAAACTGATGTCTTTGAAGTGGGCACAATGCTGAAAATAGAATGAGTAAGACAGGAGAGGGAGACATGAGTAGTTGGTTTAAGAGGCTTGGGGAGCAGAGGGGGACAGGTTGCCATTCAAGGATTTAAAATGAGGGCTTGAAACCCTACTTGAATTTTACCTTGTTTCTGGGTAGAGATCAGAAAACGTGCACCCCCACCCACACCCATCCTCTTTTTCCATTGAAATGTCATGCAGTTAAACATTAGGGGAGGCTTTTCAATCTAGAAAATTGAGAGGAATCATCCCACCTCCTATTTTCAAGACCTTGGAGATGAACCAAACCAAGTAATTTAGCACACACAGTATGAGACAGAC
>JAQIFY010002039.1:0-13674 GCA_028533085.1 Varecia variegata | reverse complement strand
AAAACAATTTTTACAGCTTAGCAATCACCTGTGTGCCCCCAACCCGGCTCCTTCACTCCCTGGCCCTTGGTGTAAATTCTGGTCTCTGGCCTGAACGGGTAGACAGTTCTGTGACCTGCAGCCCTGTCTCCTCTTTTGTGTCTCTGGCATTAATGGCAGAGTTAGCCTCTGCCTGGGACTTCTGGCTCTTGGGAGGGGGTGGCAGTGGTGGCTTTTCCTTCCTGGCAAACTGTTTAATATCACCAGCCCAACCTCCTCCTCCCCTTGGTGGATGTGGTGGAAGACACAACATCTTCAACCTCTTTCTGCTTTCTCTGGAAAGATAAGCCTGTATTTAAAGGGCACTGTCTTAGTCCACTCAGGCTGCTATAACAGAATACCATAGACTGGGTGGTCTATAAACAACAGAAATTTATTCTCACGGTTCTGGGAGGCTGGGAAATTCAAGATCAATATACCAGCAGATTCAGTGTCTGGTGGAAACCCACTTACTGGTTCATAGATGGCTGTCTTCTTGACATAACCTCACATGGTGGAAGAGGAGAGGGAAATCTCTGGGGCCTTTTTTTTGAGGGCACGAATCCCATTCATAAGGGCTCCACCCTTATGACCTAATCACCTCCCAAAGGCCCCGCCTCCTAATGCTATTACACTGGGGATAAAGTTTTAACATATAAATTTTTGGGGGACACAAACATTCAGTCTATACAGGCTCCTGTAAGGATAATATCTTCTTCCTCTTTCTCCTTCTCCTCCTTTTTCCTCTCCCTCTTTTACTCCTTTTTGCTCTCCTCCTTCCCCTCCGTCTCCTTTCTTATTCTGAGTCTCTTGGGGGCTCTCTTTTGGACTCAACACTGTAGGATCCTAGCTTGATGGTACCTCAGGTAGCCTGGCCTGCCTCGTCTGTTCTACTTAGGATGAGGAAACACCCCTTTGCCTATGGGTGTTAGGTTTTCATTGTTTTCCAGGTGGTCATTTTCCTATCCTTTGGCCTTGGTGGTGGGTTGGGGATGAAGTGAGTGTTCACATTTCCCTAGAGCACCTAAGAGCTCTGAATGCTTATATTAGGGGTTTTCTGAGCAGTACCTGGATCTTCCCTGACCCACCCCCCTGGTTGGGGGTGGGCGGTGGGGTCTGACTGGCTAGTGGAATTGTGAGCCTGTGTTACTGAGGGAATAGGGTGTCAGGGGAGGAGCTGCATAAGATCTCTCCTTTCATTCTTACAACAACTCTGTAGGGTAGATAGCTATAGTTATTCCCTATTTACTGATCATGGAACTAAGTCTCAGAGGAGTTAAGTAACTTGTCCAAGGTCATATAGCTAGTAAATGGGAAGGGATCTCTTAAATTAAGACCCATGTTTGTCGCCAGAGCCTATGTTCTTTTTTTTGTTTTTTTTTTTTGAGACAAAGTCTCGCTCTGTTGCCCGGGTTAGAGTGCCGTGGCATCAGCCTAGCTCACAGCAACCTCAAACTCCTGGGCTTAAGCGATCCTACTGCCTCAGCCTCCCGAGTAACTGGGACTACAGGCATGCACCACCATGCCCTGCCAATTTTTTTCTATAAATATTTTTGGTTGGCCAGATCATTTCTTTCTATTTTTTTAGTAGAGACGGGGTCTCGCTCTTGCTCAGGCTGGTCTCGAACTCCTGAGCTCAAACGAACCATCCGCCTCGGCCTCCCAGAGTGCTAGGATTACAGGCGTGAGCCACCGCGCCCGGCCGAGCCTATGTTCTTAAACAGGATAATTTAGGCTAATTTGATTGTAAATCAGTAAACTATTTGAATGCTGGTACTAGCAAATATGACTTTTCTTGCTGATAGCCATGGGTATAAATATAAGAAGGTTTCTAAGAGATTAACATTTTTAGAGATATTATTGTCCCCTCTGAATTGTGTATCTTTGTGGACAGGGACTGGACCACCCACTGTTCAGATGTTATGTTGTGGCAGATATAACTAGGACCCCTGAAGGTAATTAAATAGTTGCCAATTGGACGACAAGTTCAAATCATTGTGTTCTGGTCAACAGAGTCACAGGAAATTCTGAAGGAAGCACAACCAGTAGCTAAGAGAGGAGAAACACACTTTGAAGCATAATTCCTCTCATTTGCCAACTTTCTTACCAAAGATTTTCTTGATGAAAGTTGTCTGGATTTTGTTTCTTTTCTTGAATGAGTCAGGAGTTTAAAATGTGGGGATCTGGCTGCCAGCAGGGTCCTGCAGCCCACTATTGAAGGGTGCCAGCTGGAACTCTCCTACGAGTGCAATAATTACCAAGCCGTTATTGAAATGGCCTTTAGAAGAAAACTTGTTTAAAGGGTTACATCCCGGGAATTTTTGCTTCTTCAATGTTATTAAAACCTAGTTTCTGTTTTCCCGGTTAGGCAAATGTTAGAGGAAATGAAATATAAACAGAGATTAATTTCTTTTCTCTGACGTTTGACTTGCATTAGTTCCAAGTTATACTGTGTTCCTTTGAAAGCTCTGTTCTACAAAGTTTGCACACAGATATATTTTGAGATTGATAATGAACTTTAAAACTCATGTTTTAAGGATAGAGCTTTGATGTCACCTGCCTCTTTAAATTTGTTTGTTTTTGTGTATATAAGTGGTGTATTCTATTTATTTATTTATTTAGAGACAGAGTCTCACTCTGTTGCCCAGGCTAGAATGCCGTGGCGTCAGCCTAGCTCACAGCAACCTCAAACTCCTGGGCTTAAGCGATCCTACCGCCTCAGCCTCCCAGGTAGCTGGGACTATAGGCATGCGCCACCATGCCCGGCTAATTTTGTCTATATATATTTTAGTTGGCCAGATAATTTCTTTCTATTTTTAGTAGAGACGGGGTCTCGCTCTTGCTCAGGCTGGTCTCGAACTCCTGATCTCGAGCGATCCACCCGCCTCGGCCTCCCAGAGTGCTAGGATTACAGGCGTGAGCCACCGCGCCTGGCCACTGTAAAATAATTTTAAAGAGATTTATTCTGAGCCAAATTTGAGGACCATGACCCGGAGCCACACCCAAGAAGCCTTGAGCAAGTGGACTCACTGTGGTTAGGTTACAGTTTGGTTTTATACATTTCAGGGAGACAGGTATTATAGGTAAAGTCATAAATCAATACATGGAAGGCACATATTGGTTTGGCCCGAAAAGGTGGGCCATCTCGAAGAGGGGGTGCTTACAGCTTATAGGTGGGTTTAAAGATTCTTTGACTTGTATTTGGTTAAAGACATGAAACTTTGTCTAAAGGCTTGGAATGTTTTAAGATAAGGAGTTCTGTTAATCAGAGACAAACCACTGGACATATATTTGTTGTATAAATTGAGGACCTGTAGGTTTGTCTTGCATACTCTTAGGCCTGTTAATGGGTTACAAAGGATATCTCTAAGAAGGGATGGGGCCATGATGAGGCATGTCTGACCTCCGTCCTCATGGCAGGCAATTCAGTTTTAGGATATCCCCTTGGCTAAGAGAGTGTCCATTCAGTCACCTGGTTGGGGGGAAGCCTTAAGATTTTATTTTAGTTCACATGTATTATGAGTTCTATAATCTGAATATTTGTGTCCCCTAAAATCATATGCTGAAACTTAATCACCAGTGTGATGGTATTAGGAGGTGAGGCCTTTGGGAAGTGATTATGCCATGAGGGTAGAGCCCTCATGATTTGGATTTATGACTTTATGAAAGAGGCCCCAGAGGGCTAGCTTGCTCCTTCTACGATGTGAAGACACAGTAAGAAGGTGCCATGTGTGCAGTAGGAAGCAGGCTTTCACTAGAATCTGCCAGTGCCTTGATCTTGGACTTCCCAGCCTCCTGAAATAAAATTCTGTCATTTTTAAACCACCCAGTTTATGGTATTTGCTTATAACAGCCCCCAAAAATTAAGGCAATAGGAACTCTTAAAAAGTCACTGTAGGTATCTGTACTTTATAGTCTGAATTCATCTAGATCTCTGTTCACTCCCTTTATTACTCTTTGTTCTTAACTTTCCTGGTTCCTTGTTTGGCTCTTGTTTTTCACTTCTACCAGAGATTCTTCATCTGGGTGCCCGAGTCCTCAAGGAGTTAATGAATAAAAATCAAGGGATCCATAAACTTGTATGAGAAAAAAAAAATTAGCTTCATTTTCACTAACCTGTAACTGAAATTTAACACTTTTTTAATCATGAACATAACTAATGAACCACAGTAGTATTTGTAGTACCTGCAACTTTGAAACCAGTAGAAATCCTTTTATATCCAATTACAGAAGTTATAGAGGTTTTAAAATACCTTTTATGCTCACCACTGCATGAAATTATGGTAGTTATCAGACCTACCACTAGATCTTATTATTTAATATGTTAATAAGGAAACACATATTACTATGTCACATATAAAATATCTTTACAATTGTGTAGAAATATATTTGGTTTCTTTTATAGTACATTGTGTTTTATTTTATGCATTTAAGAATATTATTCTGGCTAGGCGTGGTGGCTCATGCCTGTAATCCTAGCACTCTGGGAGGCTGAGGCAGGAGGATCGCTTGAGGTCAGGAGTTGGAGACCAGCCTGAGCAAGAGTGAGACTCTATCTCTACTAAAAATAGAAAAAAAAATTAGCTGGGCAACTAAAAATAGAAAATATTAGCCAGGCGTGGTGGTACACGCCTGTAGTCCCAGCTACTAGGGAGGCTGAGGCAGGAGGATCGCTTGAGCCCAAGAGTTTGAGGTTGCTGTGAGCTAGGCTGATGCCACAGCACTCTAGCCTGGGCAACAGAGCAAGACTCTGTAGCAAAAAAAAAAAAAAAAAAAAAAAAAGATATATATATATATATATATATATTCTTAAAAGAAATCCATAGGTTTCAGTAAACTGTCAAAGGGCTCTACGGGTCAAAAAAAGTTAAGAACCCTAGGTCTAGATATTTTAGTTGGTAACACATTTAAATTCCTTATTCTAACTTTGACTTGCTGTCTCCCACCCCACCTACTATTGTTTATTGCTTGTTTTCTGTGTAATACACAGGGAAGAAGCACCTTTCTTCCAAATCCTGTCTACAGGGCTAACTGCCCACAGCCTGCTCCTTTTACTCTCTGCCAGAAGGGCCTTGAGAAAACTTTGCTAATAACCCCATAAAATGGATTTAGTCAATTATCATTTACTAGCAACAAGAGGGCCTGATGGATGACTTTAATATATTTTAGTTTTCTACTGCTCAAGCAATTCTCATAATTTAGTTGGCTTCATATTATAATCTATTTTAGCCCCTGGCTGTTGGGTAAATATTTAATCCCTGACTCTTGTGGGGTTTTGGCAAACCCAGGCTTGCCCTTGGCATTGTAAAAGAAGAAACAGGTTGAATTCTGTTCCCTTTTATACTTTCTTTTATCAATGTCCCTTCCTCCTCCTCTTTTTAATATTTTCTCTGCATTCTCCTCCTTCATAATCAAAGACGGTTTCATTCCTTTTGGGCCCAGATATCTTCTAGGTGGCAATAGATAAATCTGTTGGCTCTTATAACCTGATGGCCTTGCATCAAGTTATAAGGATTAACTGTGGGAACACTTCCCAAGTTGTAATGGGTGGCCATCTCAGTTGTGTGGTGAGTCTCCTGTACCAGAGGTTTTGTCTCAGTCTTTGTCTTAGCTTCACCAAGCTGTCCCTATTTTCTGTACCTGCCACTACTCTTAGCCTTAGGACACTGACTTGACCTGGATACCTAGCACATGGGCTTGGTTACTCTGGAGGTGAGATTTCCATAGCAGGTAACAGCACTCCAGGAGCCTCGTTGTTTCATGTGATAGCCAATTTCCAATATCTGATACCCAATTGTCATGTAATAGATAGCTGCTCTCTTTTCCATTCTAAAGTCTTTGTGCCTATGATAAATTGTCCTCTAAGTTCTTTTATTATGTCTGAGGAATGCTGTTATTTCTATATATCATTTGCAGAGGAGAAAAGATTGACAGGCTCTGATTCTTCCTTTCTTAGGCTAACAGCTCCTGTCAGTTTCCCAGGTAACTTCTCTCCTTAAAAGGGATGTTCTTAAAAGATATATAATAATGGTGGCTTATAATGTCAAAATACCTTAAACTTTCTGTTCTTTTCAGGTCCTTAAAAGTCAGGCATGAGAATCCTATAAAAATCTGAGGCAGACAACTCAGGATCAGTTCAGGCCCACCCTAACTCACTTCATGTGTTAGCTTCCCTATCTCCCTAGTTTTTCTTTTCATATCTTGGTTCTACATCTCTGCTAATCCTTCATCCTTGGTGATGTATGTTTTGGGCTCTATACCAACTTACACCTTGGCATCCTCAGGACTCCACATTTAGAATCTGCTCCTTGGCTCCATGTGTTGTAACCGTGGGCAACACACACACTCGCTCCAACCACAGTCCTTGGAACATCCTCTCCCCCCGGCCTAACACAAATGCTGAGCTCATTCACTTTCCAGGCCCTCCAGAGATCTCCTGCATAGAGTCATGGATCATGCATCTCACCCTGAAGTGCAGCAAAGCAGCATCTGTTGAGAATGTGACAAAGGTTGAATGAGCACACTTAACTACCACCTTCCCTGTGCAAAAGCAAGGTCGGAGTTGCTGGCACTGTTCTCTCAGGTCCCCTGTCAAGATGCCCTTGAGCTGCTTCTGCTTCTGTTATAGCTTCTCACTTCAAATAGAACCATTAACACAGATACAGAAACTGATTTTTTATTGTGGTAAAATATATATGACATAAACTGCCATTTTAGTTTTTTTAAGTATACAACTCAGTGGCATTAATTACAATCATAATGTTGTACAACCAAAAATTTAGAAATACCTCAATTTTTTACTACCCCAAACAGAAACTCTGAACCCATTGAGCAATAACTCCCCATTCTTCTCTTTCTCCCACCCCTAGTCCCAACCTCTCATTCACTTTCTGTCTCTATGAATTTGCCTTCAAGATCTTTCATGTAAGTTGAGTTATATATTGTTCGTTCTTTGGTGTTTGCCTTATTTCACTCAGCATAGTGTTTTCAAGGTTCATCCATGTTGTAGCATGTATCAGTACTTAATTCATTTTTTTAAAAAAATTTTTTTTGTAGAGACGGCGTCTTGCTATGTTGCTTGGCTGGTCTTGAACTCTTGGCCTCAAGCAGTCCTCCTGCCTCAACCTCCCAAAGTGCTAGGATTACAGGCATGAGCCACTGCTTCCAGCCCTTAATTTATTTTTGTGGCTGAATAATATTTCACTGTATGGATATATCACATTTTGTTTATCCATTCATCTGTTGATGCACACTTGGGTTGCTCCTACCTTTTGGCTATTGTGAATAACATTGCTATGAATATGGATGTATAAGCATCTATTTGAGTCTCTGCTTTCAATCCTTTTGGGTATATACACAAAAGTGGAATTGCTGGATCATATAGTAATTTTACGTTTAGCTTTTTGAGGAACTGCCAAACTGATTTCCATAGTGGCTGCACCATTTTACAGTCCCACCAGCAATTCATGAGTATTCCAATTTCTCCACGTCCTCACCAACAGTTGTTACTTTCTGTTTTTTTTTTTTTTTTTTTTTTTTTGAGACAGTCTCACTCTGTTGAGACAGTCTCACTCTGTTGCCCGGGCTAGAGTTCCATGGCATCAGTCTAGCTCACAGCAACCTCAAACTCCTGGGCTCAAGCGATCCTCCTGCCTCAGCCTCCCAAGTAGCTGGGACTACAGGCATGCACCACTACACCCGGCTAATTTTTTCTATATATTTTTAGTTGTCCAGCTAATTTCTTTCTACTTTTTTTAGTAGAGACAGGGTCTCACTCTGGCTTAGGCTGGTCTCGAACTCCTGAGCTCGAACGATCTGCCCGCCTCGGCCTCCCAAGTCTGTTTTTTTTTTTTTTAAATTATAGCCATCCTAGTAGGAGTGAAGTGGTATCTTTTTGTGGTTTTGCTTTACATTTCTCTAATAAATAATGATGTGGACCATCTGTTCATGTGCTTATTTGCCATTTGTATATCTTATTTTGCAAAATGCCTATTCAAATCCTTTGCCTATTTTTAAATTGGGTTATCTTTTTGTTGTTGAGTTGTAGAAGTTCTTTATATATTTTGGATATTAAACGTTTATCAGGTATGTGATTTGCAAGTATTTTATCCCATTGTATGGGCTGTCTTTTCACTCTCTTGATAATGTCTTTTGATACACAAAGGTGTTTAGTTTTAATTAAGTGCAATTAGAAAAAAATATTTTTTCTTTTGTTGCCTGTACTTTTGGTGTCAGATTTATTATAAAAAACCATGCCCAAATCCAAATATGAAGATTTGCTCCTATGTTTTCTTCTATAAGTTTTATAGTTTTAGCTATTAAATTTAGGTGTTGACCCATTTTGAGTTAATTTTTGTATATGGTGTAAATTAAAGTCTACCACTTCTGACATTCTCAATTCATAAGCTCTGGCTCTTTCTCCAAATTTGGCTTTATATAATTGTTCCTACCAGTTTTAAAAAATCTACACCCTTTGATTGGTATGTAGCTTGGACTTTGGCCTCATCAAGTCTCTGCAACCGTGAATAAGAGTCACTTAACTTATGCGCTCTCTGCCAGCGTGTCAGAGAAAGACATCAGACATAAACATAAAGTACCAGATGATTGGGTATCTGGATGATACCAATTCTAAGAGAAAGATGTTTTCTTATATTACTGTGCAGGAGAACCATGTGTCTACCACAAACCTACCTGAGTCCAATATAAAGGGATATTGTAATACAGAAGGCTTGAAGGATCATAAAAGACCTATAAGAGCTCACAAAAGATCTATAAGAGCTGAAATCTGGGTCTCTCCACTTAGTCACATTACCTCCATCTCAGCTACATGTTAACCCTTGGTACTAAAAAAATATATACCAACCTTTTAAAGAGTAAAGCCTATACTGAGATGATAAGGCATTATGACAGGCCACTGTGGGGATCACTTTGGGCAGGAAATCCTTTTGGTGCTGCTAGGTGTCCACCACACCATGCTGTTGGTGGTTGGCTATGACAACACAGAATGTCAAAACTGTCTGGAAGGAGTAATGACTTTGCATCTAATTTGAGAGAAAGTGACTCGAGTGAAAGCCTTGCTATGTCCCCACTCATGCTATAGATGACAGCATCTCTCTCTCTTTCTCAGTTCCTCTGCTGGCTGAGGCTGTGGCATTGACTAAGGAAGGTTGAGAATTGCTTCTTCCTTCTCTTTATTATAATTGATAAACCTACACTGACACATCATTATCACCCATAGTTTACATTAGGGTTTGCTCTTGGTGTAGTACATTCTATGGGTTTGGATAAATGTATAATGGTATGCATCCACCATTATGGTATCATACAGAGTAGTTACACTGCCCTAAAAATCCTCTGTGCTCTGCCTACTCATCCCTTCATTAACCCCTGGCAAACACTGATCTTTTTACTGTTTCCATAGTTTTTCCTTTTCTAGAATGTCATATAGTAGGGATCATATGCTATATAGCCTTTTCAGATTGACTTCTTTCACAGTAATATGAATTTAAGTTTCCTCCATGTTTTTTGATGGCTTTCATAGTTCATTTCTTTTGGGCACTGAATAATATTCCATTGTCTGGATGTACTACAGTTTATTAATCTACTTACCTATTGAAGGACATCGTGGTTGCTTCCAAGTTTTGGCCATTGTGAATAAAGTTGCCATAAACATCTGTATGCAGGTTTTTGTGTGGACATGAATTTTCAGCTTTTTTGGGTAAATACCAAGGAGCACATTTGCTGGATCATATGGTAAGAGTATGTTTCACACAATTTATAATTGTACATATTTGTGTGATACAAAGTGATGTTATGATTTATGAATACAATGAACACATCCTCAGGAGTCTTTGATTGCTTTTTTTGTATGACAAAATCCACAGGCTCATCTTGAACATTTCCTGTGCCATACCTGGAATCAGCTATTTCTTCAGAGAGCTGGGGATCCTTTTAATGGGAAATGCTATGGGCATAAGTAATTTTTAAAAAATAGGGTGGACACAGTGGCTCACGCCTGTAATCCTAGCACTCTGGGAGGCCGAGGCGGGAGAATCGCTCAAGGTCAGGAGTTCGAGACCAGCCTGAGCAAGAGCAAGACCCCATCTCTACTAAAAATAGAAAGAAATTATCCAAACAACTAAAAATAGAAAAAATTAGCTGGGCATGGTGGCACATGCCTGTAGTCCCAGCTACTCGGGAGGCTGAGGCAGGAGGATTGCTTGAGCCCAGGAATTTGAGGTTGCTGTGAGCTAGGCTGACACCATGGCACTCTTGCCAGGGCAACAGAGCCAGACTCTGTCTCAAAAAAAAAATAGACTTTATTTTTTAGAGCAATTTTGGGTTTACAGGAAAACAGCCTAGCTCACAGCAACCTCAAATGCCTGGGCTTAAGTGATCCTACTGCCTCAGCCTCCTGGGTAGCTGGGACTACAGGCATGCGCCACCATGCCCGGCTATTTTTTTCTATATATATTTTAGTTGGCCAGATAATTTCTTTCTATTTTTTTTTAGTAGAGACGGGGTCTCGCTCTTGCTCAGGCTGGTCTCGAACTCCTGACCTTGAGCGATCCACCCGCCTCGGCCTCCCAGAGTGCTAGGAGTTCTGTGGGTTTTGACAAATGCATTATGCTCTTTGTCTATCATTATTGTATCATAAAACACATTATGCCCTTTGTCCATCATTATAGTATCATAAAAATGCCTCATGTTCCACCTACTCATCCCTTTGTCCTCTCTCTGAACTCCTAGTAAACACTGATCTTTTCACTGCCTCCACAGTTTTGTCCAAAAATATTTTTTGAAAGTTCCATCAGATGAGGGAGATTGCTAAAAGGCCAAAAGTGAGGGTGAATTTTTACCCAAAGGAGATAACTGAAAGATACAAGTCCCTATGGGGGCAAGAGCAAATGAACTCTAGAAGGAATTGGCCTCTGATTGAAGCAGCTAAAGTCACCAAGAATGTTGACAAGGGTTAAGATGGAGAGGACAACTAAGCCTGGAGGGAAACACTGCCCCAAGCAGAATTTCTACTACCACCTCTGGATTTCAAGTAGGAATAGATCCCAGATACTCTCAGAACCTGCCTCCCACATCTTTGTGTATCCAGGCTCAGGGGATCCAGTCCTTCTCTCGTCTATCCTCAGAGTCCTCTCCTTTCCTTCTACTCTTGGAGCCCTCTACTGTCAGACGATCCAGCTATATTACTTATCTCTCAAAGGCACCATTAGCTAGAACCAGGGTTCTAAGCTGTGCCATTTAAAAACATGATACCCCAATTTTTTGACACTCCTCCCATTAAGAGGTGATATCTAGTTCTCTCCCCTTGAATCTGGGTTCTGTGAATGCTTGACCAATAGAATATGGTAGAAGTGACACTGTGCCAGTTTCTAGGCTTATACCTCAAGAAACTGGCAGCTTCTACTTCCTGTTCTGGGAATGTTTGCTCTTGAAACCCAGCCACATGCTGTGAGGAAGGCCAAGCAACCCATGCAGAGGTCCCTGTGGGGAGGAACTGAGGCTCCTGGCTTTCTACCCTAGCTGAGCTCCCAGCTGACAGCCAACCCCAACTTCCCAGTCAATGTGAGTGAGCCATCTGGGGCATAGATCCTCTAACTCTCAGTTGAACTGCCCACATGAAGCAATGATCAGCCCACAGTGCCAAATCTTGTGTATGTTGCAGATCAGTGACCAACATAAATGTTGTTTTAAGCTATAAAGTTGGGGGTGGTTTGTTACACAGCAATAGATAATCATAACACAGATTATGGGCATCTGGCCAATAGGTGGCGAGGGGGGTGGTTTGGGGCAGGCTGTTCCATGTATTGCCAACTACATACACCATATAAGTGGTAACTGGTCCTATCCATGCATAGGACTGGCCTTTGGGTGAATTATGGAATGGAATTGTTATGGGATGTAGTTATTAAGTTTAATGCTTCAGTCTTAAAAAATAAACCACGAACACAAAATATTTTGACAAAACATTTGGATAGTATTAAACTAACAATTGATTCTCTTCCTGCCAAATCTATTCCTCCCCCATATCCCATATCTCAGAAATGATATAATGGTCTATCCAGTTACTCAAGTAAAAAAATGTTGGGTCATCCAGGAATCCTCCCTTTTCTTGACCCCTCACACCCAGTTTATTAGAAAGTTTGATTGGCTCTATCTTCATAGTCCTTTTGTCTTACTTGGACAAACCTTGTGTATTATGCACAAACTTGTGTGCCTTCTTAAATTCTTTTCCAAGATGTTTTCCACTTTACAAATTGTGCTATTACCATTCCATTTTTTTTTTTTTTGGCATCCCTTCTGAGCTCCCAAAGCTATGTGATAGTCTAAGTCGAAGCCCTGTGCCAGAATGGCCCTCTTGTTCTACACACTTGAACCTATAAGTGCCAAGTTATTACTCCACTTCCACACTTGCGTGAAATGCCACACCATGGGTATGGGATCTGGCTTTGTGAGAAGTTGTCCAGGGACCAAATGATCCAACCTGGAAATGAAAGGTAGTCAGCTCTCTGCAGTATGAACCTTAACTAATGGAAATCAAGAGGCATGAAGGAGCCAAGCACATAAATTTCTTCTACTTTCGCCTTTCATATACTACTCTGAAATATGTATATGTGTGCATGTGTAGGTGTGTGTTTTCCTTTCAGCCATTCTGGAAAAAAGTCCCATGTGCTGAGCAAACATACCTGGCAAGTGACCTGCAGTTTTGTGAAGTAATGGCCAGTGGAGTAATGCACTGCATCACATTGGTTTATATCTTTCCTTGCCTCACTTACCGTTTTTCCCCATCCTTGTCACCTTGGGCTTACACAACACTCAAATGGTCAGTACTTGAATTCTTGGTCAGGTTCTGTTTTCTAGAGGACCCTGGCTAAGATATTTGATGTCAGAAGTAGTTCTAGAAAATAGACTATTAGGATGGGGTTTTGGAGTTGGATTACACACCTGTCTAAAAGCAATAGGGACCCTAGTGCTGGTGGTAAGTGCTATGGTAATAACCCCTGGCATGAAGTGGCATTGCAATTACTTGAGCTTTCACCTGTGGTATGTGCTGTTTTATTGGTATGACATGTAGGTGGAGGGCAAGATATGGGAAAGTCAAGTGGCTGTGGCACCTAATAGATATATAAACAATGTTATTCATAAGGATTTTGGAGTAGAATGGCTGCTTTTGATAGCAGTAGAAATTATTCCTGTATAGCAGCTGTAAGAGATCTTTATCTCCTACAGCTACAGGACAGAATGTACTAAAAATCAGGCTTGGGATCTGATAATAAGGGTGGCAGAGCTGTGAAGAGGACTAAATCTCCAACCTTGCCAGGTTCATTATGTCAAAATCAGATAGGGAAAGAATGGAACATGGAGATCTGGGATGTTATTTGGTTGGATGAATCCAAGTATTATGAACTCCCCAACTCTCTGAACTTTTTTTTCTGGCAGAAGCACTCCTTTCCCTTGCCAGAGAAGAATAACTTCTCTTTTCATAGAGGCCAGGTAATTATTTCACCTGAAGCAGGTGCCTTGAGAGATGATATTTTTTTTCCCTCAAGATCCATCCCACTATCCTCATTGCCTCCAGGTAAATAACCAGAATCAGATCTCAGCACAGCTTGGATGGAAAAGTACAAACACTGTTCCAAC
>JAQIFY010002038.1:0-13675 GCA_028533085.1 Varecia variegata | reverse complement strand
CCACCACCGGCTCCCCCAAGAGTCCCCTGGGCCTTCACTTCCAGATGAGTGGGGGATGTGGCCTGGTGTGGGCAGGGAGACCCTCTCAGTGCTGGGCTCTGCCTGTAGCAGCTCCTGTAGAGTTGGGTGGGGTTTCCCTTGCAGCCCCTGAGGGAGGGGCTGCTGCAGAAAATACTTCTTTAAAAGCACAGATATCAGGAACACATGTTCCTGGCCGGCCTTCTGCAAGTGAACCAAAATGCCCGAGTTACTCATTAACCGTAAAGGGCCCTTGAGTTCCTAGCGGAAGCCAGGGAGGGCACTTTGCCAATGGCCCCAGCTGGAAACACGGGGGCAAACAATGAGAACGGAATGAGGACCCACGAGTCCATTCTGATGTAATTAAAAGAGTCAATGTATAAGGAAGTGGGAGGGAAAGGGCACCTGTTCCTTATGAGGCAATTCCAACTAATAAGTGTAGAAGGATTACAGGAACAGAAACTCACCCTTGGAACACCACTGGTGAATGCTAACATTAGTGGACAAGACATTAAGGAGACAATGGCATATTTCACATAGCCTCAAAGTATCTCTCCTGGCATATTTATTAATGGTGATGGTAGTCTAATCTATGCCCATAAATTCCTTGATATTCCTCCCTCTAGGAGGTAGAGAGGAAGTCTCCTTCCCTACAGTGTGGGCTGAACTAGTTGCTCATTTGTAATCGATAGAGTATGAAGCTATGAAGCAGGAAATGCCGCGTGTTTATTACGAAGAGACCCGCAGGTCCCGCCATGTGATTGCCAGGCGAGCAGGGTTGTCACCAGCAGCAAGTCAGGCTGGTTTCGGGCACCCCATCCGCACACATCCCCTTAGCGCATCCTTCCCCACACTGCTCAATCTCAGTCTAACAGGAAACACCAGAGAAACCCAAAGCGAGGGATGTTCTACAAAATACCTGCTCGGTACTCCTCAAAAGTGTCACAGTCATGAACCACGCAAAAAGACCAGAAAACCGTGACAGATTGGAGGGTGCTCCTGAGACATAACGGCTAGATGCAGTGTGGGTCTTGGGTGGTGTCCTACGTAGCCCTGGAAAACGGTAAAATCTGAATAAAGTCTGTGGTTTAGTTAACAGTGTTGCAGGCATGTTAATTTCTCAGTTTTGGTAACGTTCTGTGGTTATGTAAGAGATTCACGTCCGGGGAGTCAGGTGAAGAGGATCTGGGCAATCTCTGCAATTGTTTGTACAAATCCTTACTTACTTCAAAATCGAAAGGTTTTTATTTTTAATATGCTTTTGTGAAAGTAAGACAATTAAATGGCATATGTGAGTTATCCACTCCTTCCTGTTTGCCTCCTGTGTGTGACACTGTCTCGCTGTAACATAGATGCTGTCACTGCTGCAAGATGAAGTCTGCCTGTTTAGCTTCCTTGTTCCCAGAAGAGTGGCCGGTGGAGGGACAATCCCCGAGATGATGGGCTCGGCTGGCTTCAACATACCCATTAGGCACAGGAGCACAGTAGGCCCACAATACTGTTAGAAATTAATGTTTAAATTTATTTTAAAATCAGAATAAAAAAGAGACTTTTAGGTTGAAGAAAATATCTTAATATGTAATATTAAGATAGTCACACATAACTATGCAGTAGTAAATTTAATTGTTAATCTTTTTTATGAAGGAAGGGGCCACCGAAGTCAGAAATGCAGCCCTAGAGGTTGATGTCCACGTACATCAAAATGAAAATCTAGACACGATTGTCCTGGTGTTGCAGAGGGACACACGCATAAGCACATGTCTCTCACATAGAATACTGTTCCCAAATTGCACTCCTGGGAGGCCCAAGGCCGCACGTAGGTGTCTCAGTGGCTCCTGTGGAAAGTTCTGGAATCTAAGCCTGGAGGCCCCTAGGCCTGGGCACTGCAAGCCCCATTCAACCAGAGAAGCACCACTTAAATTGTTTCTTACATGATGGAGTTACAGCACATTATTTGAAAAAAAAAAAGGATTGTACTGCTAAAAATTTTTGAAAAAACTCTGAAATAAGAACTAGGGAAGAGCACCAAATTTTTCTTTTTTAAATCATACCTTGAGATTCAATGCTAAGAATTCTAAATACAAGAGAAAATGAGGTGATTATATGAAAAAATTTTAAATGTGTTTGGCCTAACAATTTAATGTAGAAATACCTTGATTTGTCAAATACCTAAAAACCTATAAATGTTAGTGGCAAAAATGCAACCCAAGTTTCTAAGCATGATTCGAATAGATAAGCACAAAAAGTAGAAGCTAGAGAGATATGTGATCTAAAAATTAAATATTTCAGGGCACTGAGCCAAATCTCAACAGTCATTGAAGGCATAGACATTGTATTTATTTTGTTTTTCAGCAGGTAAAAATTAAGGTCTATTATATATGCAGATGTTAAGTTAAAAGGCTGTGAGGAAATTATAGGCCATCTCTATATCAAATGATGGTAAGTGTTTCCTGGGCATTTTTACAAACAAGCGGGCTCATACAGTGATGCCTCATTTTCTAACGTAGTCTAGGAAAATTAATTAAGTGACCCAGCTGAATTCATGGTGCCGTGCAACTGATTTCAAGGCCTGGATAACCCCAGAACTGCCTATCAATCTCAAATACCCTGCATTCCGACTGAAGACCTGGTTATGGACATCCAAGATTTGTTGTTTGACAGCCTGAGATAACATGATGGGGTCTCCATACATTAAAACAATGGAGAAGCCCCCTTGAGGCATGAGGCACCCACCCATGAAGAACACAGGACCACCAATGAGCAACTTTTCTCAGCTGGTATCCAAGTTCCCCAACTGATAGGATATTCAAGATGAAATTCCTCTCCCACAACTTATCTCTGGGTCAGAAATGTTGCAGAGCTAGTTATAGCTCCAGACTTCCTAATGTATGCTATTTTTATATTCAATATTCATAGATTCATATGGCTTGGGCCACCTAGCTGTACTCCAGCCTCACAAACCTTGGTGTGCATCCGAGGTGAGGAAACAGCTGAGCTCTGGCAAGACATTCAGGCTATGTCACTATTTCTCTATTGTAGCAGTCTACATAATTGCAGAGCTTAAATATTAACATGGTTAAAGCACTTCATTTCTTGTTAAAAGGAAGTGAAAATTCTCAGGGAATCTAAACCCACACTTAGCACTTATGTACCAGCCTGAATAAAAAGTTCTTGGCAAACCGCTAATTTTTGACGGTGTCACTAAAAGGTAGGCCAATCCACAGGAGTGAAGAAAGAACACGTTTTATCCAACAGAAAGAGATCCCAGGATACTAACTGTAAAATCCTGATTATTCACAATGCAAAATCACCCTGAATCAGAGGATGGGCATGTCGGACTGAAGTCAGATATCAAGTTCATACCTTAAATCGTTTGATTCTACTCTACCTTCCAGTAAAATCACCTCTAAAGTATTCTTATTGGATGAGATATTGTTAAATTTTACAATATTTCCAGGATTGATGGTATCACCGCTTTCTTTGTCTTAGTTCCCTAAAACAAAATCTAGACCTGCTACTGAAAAGCATGTAACAGCATGCTGGGGCTCATGAACTGGCCGTGAGCCAGTGGCACGGCGATCACACTTCCCTCTCGGTTATTCCCCAGTGGGGTACATGTGTTCAGCAGAATCTGAGATGGAGATTCTAAATCTCAATCAATCACTAAAACTTGACTCAGCACTTAACATCTGCCAGTCAGTGTGCGGCCCTACGCTCCTCATCCACTGTTTCACCCAAACTTCACACCAACTTTCTCAGGAGGTATTATCATTATCCTAGTTTTGTAAATGAAAAAAATGTAGAAAATTTGTGTAAGTTAGGCAAAAATCACAGCTATTCACTTAATTTGTCCTGAGACTCAGTTTCCCCTTCTGAGAATTCTTATAACACTGACTACCCCCAAGGGGTGTTACAAAGATTAAGTGAAATCATGTGTTATAGCTCTTTACACAGTAATTGACACACACTAAGCATTTAGAAAAAGGTGTTCGGCAAACCAGAATGTTTTATTAACTAGAATACATCATGACCCCAAACAGGCTGCATAAAAAGAACTCAACTACACATATCCAGAGAATGTGAAGAAATGTATTTTAAGGGTATTGAAGTCTGTAATTACACTCGCAGGGAGATTGAAAGCTTGCTTTCACAATGCGTTTGACAGCACAAAACAAAGTGGTTTTTTCTCTCTCCCAGCCGAGGTGCTCCGTGGAAGGCAGTGAGATCTGAGACGAAGGAAGCCAAAGGAAGAAATCATTACCGACCCAGATGGAGAACCATGAGAACCAGGCCAAAAGCTTGTCAAAACTTCAACATAGTTTTAAAAAATCACAAAAATCATTTAACCACACAATTTTTAAAATAAATTCTGACAATTTTCTTAAAGAAAGGCTGTATCTACAACAGACCTGATTTAAAATATATTTTATGCATTCATTTGTCTAAAACCCACTTCATTCTGCACAGACTGCCATATTTTTCCATAACAAATTATCATAGATCACATTCTTCAAAGGGCCCACCCATAATATTTAAGAAATATTGATATTTTCTCAGAGTTTTTTCATTTGTGTCACTCAGTTCTCAGAGGCAAACATTCTAATTTAAGGGAAGTGCACAAGAGCCGGGACTTTATTTATTCTTTTCATGTGTTTCTTTTCAAATATTTACAGCCATTAGAAAGAAACAAAGTTTGTGTTTGCATGTTGACAACCAAGTAGGACAAAAAAGAAATATTTGTCACCATTCTCCAAATATCCTAAATAGACTCAAAAAAGGAAAAGGAAGGCATGGAAGGAAGCTCTCTAAATACAGCCAAATGACAAATTAACGTGAAACTCAACTGCAAAAAGAATAACTGTTCTCACTTCCTCAACACCTAACTTGAAGTGGGACTAACTGAGCCTCAAGAAAACGGCTTGGGGTTTCCTTTGGTGGGGAAAGATACATGTTTCTTCTTCCAAAAATGGTTCTGTGCAAATGGCTTGCAATGCCTGGCTGCAGGTGTTCACATCCACGCCAGGAATGTTCAAAGACATCAATCTCTACGCAAAAGTCTTCAGCAACCACTGAAATGAACATTGTGAAAAACAGTCTGAATCAAAATAATAAAGCATTTACCATTCAACAAGTACTTTAGTACTTTCAACACATGAGCATTCTGCTAAGTATCTAGTCAAAATAAAGGTGAAAATGGCCATGGAATGTTATCTAGGAATTTGTGACCTAGTTAGGAAAGAGTTTACAACTAATGTCAAACTACAACCCCCAAAATATAATAAAGGCTAACAGAGAGGCATAAGACTGCTGAGATTTAGGGAGGAGAAAAAGATATTTTTTGGCAAGTGAGTGAGAGTCTTCATATCACGGTGGGTTATTAGATCCCTGGTCTGTGAGCCTCACCTTCATAGTGCAGGGTTTGGTCTTCTTATCTTTTCATTCTTTTTCTTTATTTCATTTTCTTTTTCCTTAATTTATATTTGCTATTGTTGCTGTCATTTCTATACGGTAAAGGGTATGTGAATGATCTTATTTCATAGACATTAAAGTTATGAAAGCAATTTTCTGATTGAAGATAAGAATATTTATTCAGAAAGAAATGTTATTTAAAAAAGAAATTAGACTTGATGTTCTAACATTTAGGAGATAGATTTGGCAACACATATTAAAAGTAGGCATAATAAAAACTCAGCAATTCCCTTTTATCACAAAATTTTACTTAAAGATGTGACCAGAGACTAATGTTCACAGAGTTTTAAATATGTCTATTCAAGTGCTGCTCATAACAGAGAAAAATTGGCTTAAGCCTGTATGTCCAGTGGTGATGACATAATTAAATAAACTATTGATACTTGCTCCACAGCCATTAAAAATTACATGGTAGAAAATATGTAAAGACACAAACAAGCTCTGAGGTTATATTGTTTCATGCTAAAAGGAAACAGTAAAGTTTATTACAGTGCATACGAATATCTCCAGATGTATGAACAGACAGAAAGAAGAAAAACAGCAGCCATGTTTATCTCTAGGTATTGGGATCAAGCCGAGGGTGGGCATTTCTGCTCCTCTGTAGTATTTTGTTTTTCATTTTTAGTCCATGAATGTGTATAGCTTCGAGGGAAAAAAAAAAAACCTGTTGAGATACAACAACTAGCTTCCAAAGTGAAAACAAAATGAAACAAACAACAAAAACACAGAAAACATCTATTGCACAAACCCCAAATTCCCTCTATTACTCTGAAGCTGCCAAATTCCTTCCTCCTCTTCTCTGAACTATGACAGGGCCCTCGTGCTTATGACATCACACCCAGTCCCGCAGCAGTCACATGCTTCTGAGAACTGTCCCATGAAGCCCACGGCAAAGCTGCTTCCTCCCACATGAGCCCTCCCTCGAAGTTCAGATTTACTTTAAAGGACTGAACTTGGAATTCGGGGAAGCACTCCAGGGGTGCTCCTGGAATACCTGGCCTTTCCCACCTGCAAGGAGCAGAGCGCTGGGCGGTCTGGGAGACGCTCTTATTGTCCTGCCTGCTGCCCCGCCCATGCCCATCACACAAGTGGCTCCAAGGGGAGACTCACTTGCCTCTCCCGGAGGGTCAGGGCAGGGCTGGCCAGCTACTGCCCAGCGATGGCTACGCCGAGTCCCCACTCACTGAGTAAGTACAGTCGGAGACGGTGCAGGCTCCAACACTGAGCAGCTGGGATTTGGAAAACCCCTCAGATAGGAAAACTATAAACATTAATAATTAATTTGCTTTGACAACTGCTTCTTCCTCTTCTCAGGCGTTCACACTCCATCGCCTTAAGGAGCAGCACATCCGTGGCTTGCAGCATCACCGGGAACTGCCCAAGGATAAAGACCAGCAGAGGAGGCCAGTGGCTTACTACAGCAGATTAACCGGGAGGGCCGGGGGCTCAGTGACTCGCCTGTTCACTCTGAGAGAGACCTATGGTGGCGTGCTCTTTCCAGTCTCTGCTCCTTGACTGCAGCGCGGAGATCCCCCGCCATGGGAGCCGCCCTGCCCAGCGGGTGCTCCAGCAGTTTCCACTGCAAGTATTTTGAATCAGCCACTTTCCACTGATGTGAAAGTAAGCGAATAATAAGAGTCCTAAACATGTAAAGACATCCAGAAATGGAACGAGAGAGAACAAACAATGAGGAGAGGCAAGAAGAAGAAAAGGTAAGGAAAGTAAGCAAAGAGAACTGAAAGATTTGTGTTTCTTCAGACTGTTTTTATCACAGTTTTTTTAAAAAAATCAAGCCATATTTTTGAAAGGGGAGTGGGAGGTCCGCTGTACTCCAGATGCTGTTCATATTATTCTCCAGATTAACCCTGCACCACCATTCCTCAAATAAGGGAACCGAGGCCCTGCAGTCCAACGGCAAGGAAATGACAGGGTGTGGGATTGACACAAAGCCTGGGTGTTTCCCACCAGGTCACATGGAGGTGTCTTGCACAGGCCGGTTGGTGGAGGAGCAAATGAGTTTACATTTTTGTGTACAGAAAGGATGGGGATGTGAAGAAACCAGTCATTTAAGTCCTGAGAAATTATTTTGAGATCTTTAATCTTATTCTAGTCTGCGTTATCTCCACTATTGGCATTTGCACTGCTGAAAGCATGCACGTTTCTTTATATTTGACACACTGAGTAACATTTCTAATGTGCCTCTTTTCTAGGAAGCTATCAGCACATTTAAAATAAAAACTCTAAGCTCTTCTTCATTTAGTATCAAGCAGCAATTGTAGACTGAAAAGAGTTTTGTTCTTCATGCATTCAGTCAACAGTAATTGCTATTTACTCCTTCTGAGCAGCAGTGGAACAGGCAGCTCATGGTGTCAGCTCTTAGGCATGTAGAGATGGAATTTGGTGATTATCTGACTATTTCAACATTTAAAATGATTAAGACAAATATTGCTACTGTTTTGTTTCTGAAGATGACTGAAGAATCTGCTGGTCAGTATATCACATATTCTGCACATATAAAAATACTTTTTAATAGACAATATTTGGGGGGAAATTCAGTTCCATGTTGAAAGGCATCAACTTTCTGATTCTATAAGTCAAAAGTTCACTTCCAGTTTCTCTGTTTTCTCTTACTCATACTCTACCTCTGTGCAAAGGTAGAAGTCCAGCTTTCCCTCATCTGTCAACACTTCACTCCAGAAACACCTAGAGGCGGGTACCTGTCAGTTGCTGTAGGAAGACTTCACATGTTGTAGGGCCCATCTGTGAAACAAGGGGCCATATATGACATTACCACATATTTTTATTTTATTCCTTGTATGGTATTCCTTTGGTGGCTCCACCTAAGAGCTAAAGGGGCAGCTTAAGGAGATGGGACCTGGGACTGGCTCTGAGCCCAGTGAGTTGAGGGCCTTTCTCTCATGGTGAACATGGTGACTTGGCAGCCATTACGTCAGCAAGAGGTCAAAGAGGGCAATTCCTGATGTGTCAACCAATACCACATCCACAGTGGCAGAGAAAGGAAGCCCATTTTTATGAAAAAATGTGGGCAAAGAGCAGCACGAGGCTCTTCAACTCAGGCGTTGGAAAGAAACCCGTCAGAAAATTGCTTTTAACCTTCCCCTCTGAGGGTGCACAGTCAAACCCTTCTTTTGCTTCCCCCTACATAGCTTGTCCCCCTCGACCTGGCCAGCTGGTCACAGCTATGACGTTGGCTGACAGAGCTTCTCCCCTCTGTCTACACGTAGAAACTATCAGAAACTATTGGCCCATATTTTCTGTCTGAACGCCGTCTTCATCAGGTCATTCCATTGTTCAAGGAATATTCTGGAGTTCCTACCATCTTCTAAAAGATTCTTTAACCCAATGTTCAGAGTCCTCCATGATCTAGTTTCACGGATCTATCACTCTCTTTTTCCAGTGGGTGAATTTATTTTGGGTAAGATGGCTTCTTCAGTGAGTTTGGTTGTAAATGTCCCCTGTGAGGTGGGTCTCTGATGGCTGTGTGAGAAAGCCCACAAGCACAGCTTCAAGACGGAGGGCAGAGTTCCCTAATTGCATCAGCAATGCTGCTGGTGCTGCCTGTGCCGTTTACATCTCAGGACAGTGACTGATGTTGTCTCTGTGAAGTTCATCAGAAGACCCAGGCTGAGAATTGTGGATGGAAAGAAACTACGTTACAGCCAACACCTGGGGAGCAGAATGTCAGGAGTCTGGGACATCCTGGCTCAAGAGCTGAGATTTTGTTTGGTTCAATTATAATAGATCTACTATTAACAAGCATTGTGCTTTTGTGTTTGGTGCTCAGACAGTTTCTATGAGGCTGGTGGAACCAACACCATGGTCCTCATTTGCAATGTGGAGAGGCTGGGTGCTCCAGTCCTCTGGCTGCAGGAGATGGATCTCAGGTTACCTAGATCCAGAAATAGCACAGGTGCAGGAAAGAAGCAGGTGAAGACCCAGCACTGAAGACACACCACCAACTCCCATTGCCTGTTCAGGTACAACTAAGACTCCAGGAGACACTACTCAGTGCTAACCAGAAGTCCCTTAAAAGGGTTTGAGTTGCCTGCTTTTGTACAATATTTGCCACATAATCCCAGCCTCGTCCCCAGATGAGTATGTTATTTTTGCCGTTCTATATGCATTCAGGTTTCTTCTGATAATGACGTCTTCATGTTTATCTGGGTAACAATCCCCTTTTTCTTAATCTCAATTCATGGAATTTCCAGTAGGGTTGACCCCAACCCCAGATCCTTGGCGGAAGTAGCTTGTAACTCTGTCCTGCCCTGTGAGCACATGGCATTCCCCCACCAGAGTAACTGAGTCACTGGGACCCATGCAGAACGAATGAGACTATTACTCCTTTCTCTGTGGTATTTGAACGTAGTCATTTCGTCACTGCATGAAGCCAGAAAATGAAGCCAGTGTTGGGGCTAATAGAGCCAAGGGATGCGAAGAAATTGCCTCTTGATGACATGATTTGGGCCCAGCCATGTATGAAGTTAGCTTTACCCATACACTTCTTTGTTATTTGAGACATTAATTGATCTTGTTTGGTTTAATCCAGGTCATTTGTGTTTTGAATCTCTTGCAATAAATATTTTGGAATGGTGTAAGGCGATCACTAAAGACGGTCATGCTCACCAACCAGACACCCTGGGCTGCAATGGCAGCGTCCTGACCCTCAACACTGCCACCACCTCAGCTACTCCCAGCCCTAGTCACCTACAGTCAGCCCTGCCAGGGAGTCCCCATGCAAATCCTCACCAGTCCCCATTCCCTTGGAATATGTGACAGTTAAACACAGCTCACGTAATCCTGTTTCATGCTTAGTTCTGGAAGAATATATGAGCATCCAAAGATGAACCTCTCAAAAATGTTTATTTGAAAAGAAACAGAAATCAGAAAGTGGAGCCTGGAGAACAAAATGGGAGAAAAATGATAGCAACAAAAAAAGTCTCTGAATTAACCATCCAGTAGAAAATATCTCAAGGCCCATACTCATTGGAAAAAGCTATTGATAGTCATTTAACTGGGTTCCTATTTATGATTCTGTCTGTTAAGTTAAAGTTTATTACATGGTTCTGTCCTCATTGTGGGCACATAACAATGAAAGCAGTTGATATATCTTAAATATGTGTGAATTACATGTAAAGTAATCCTGATTAAGGCTGAAGGCTTTAATTAAGTGAGCAATTAGCCTTGAGCTTGGATGTTCATATGAAAATAAAATAAGTTAATTAATTTGGATAATTATTTGCTCCTGTGAACATTAGCCTACACCGGGCTTTGTGCTGCACCAGTAGTATTGTATATGCAGCTAAAGATTAAGGCAATGGCAGGGCAGGGCAGAGTTTTGATTGGGAGAGAGTCTCACGCCTCATCATTACTAGTTGAGAAAGGCTCAGCATGCAAGTTAGCCCTCTCCCCGCCACCCTCCTGCACCTACGGGACACCTAACACCTAAGCTGCAAGCTGACCTGCCCCTCCACAAAGGACGTCCAGGGATTCACCTTGTCCCACCTCTGTCTTATTGTATTAGATGCCAAAGTTATGCTGAAGGACATAAGGAGAGAGACAGAGACAGACAGACAGAGATATTAATACAAAAAGAGACAGAGAGAGTATATGAGAGACAGAAAGAAAAAAAGAATGACATGGAGAAATAGACAGAAACAGAGAGAGAGAACATTGTGGATTTATTCATCAAAGTCAAAACAACATTAAGAAGTGAGGTGACAGTTTAGTCTCTCTCAGAAAGATATTCACTTGTGATAATGTTGGCTAGTTTTTAGTTTCATCAGTCTTAAAGGGAGGTAATTAATATGATTTTTTCTCCAAATACTTACAGATCAAAGCTTGCTAAGTCATCATTTTTAAATAAATGTACATTTTTCCAATCTATAACTTAAAAGAAGGGAGGTTTTTTTTAAAGAAAAAAAAAACACTAATGAAAATTGTAAGAGTAATTTGGATTAGACCCTCTCTTTCTATATATACTGACACATGAACACATAATCATTTTTAAACTCCAGTTTCCCTGGAAGTAATGTGCTAGCCTAGCAGAGGCCAGGGTGAGCTAATGTAGGATTCAAGGTTGCCTGCCTCATAGTAGGTTCTCAGAACTACTGAGCGGATGAATAAGATCAATAAATGAGAAAAACGAATGGCTGGATAGGTTATAGGCATAACATCTGAACTGGAAGACACCAATAGTGTACATCTCAATAAAATACCATGAACAAATCATCAATATTTAGTATTTACTCAAATAATATTCAGAAATATTCAAGAGGGGATATGAGAAAATGTTTCTGAAAAATGCAAACTAAAACATAAACATGATGTAATTTTTGAAGTAATAAATATTTTAAATTAATAATAGTCATCATTATTTACTAATTACCAATCAATGAATGGCATTTCCTTATATTGATGGTCATCATGCAAATTTACCCAAAATTTCTCAAATGTAAGTATAATTTCATTAGTTAATCTCACTTCTTGGAATCCATCCTAAAGAAAAGCTGTTAAATATGGAAAACACTTAAGATATGAAAATGTTCATTACAGATTCATAATTGCTACTTAATATTTTTAAATGAGGATTAAGAGAAATGTATGCTAACATAGAAACATGCACATCTTAGGGTATTAAGGTATTAGGGTATACTTAGAGTATATTAAGGTATTAGGGCATACTCTTAGGGTATTTTATAAGTAGGACTTGTATGCAAATGTGTATCAGTATGAGGGGAGTCACATAGAGCAGACACACAGACAAACAAAAATCCAAACAGAAGATGTGAACCAAATACACTGCAGTGTTTGTGAGGTGTAGCCGGCAGCACTGTGGCTGATTTTTTCCCTGTTTCTCTTTTCTATTTTTCAAGTTTCTACCCTATGTATGTATTACTTTTATATGGAAAATTTGAAAAATTTAGAGCTTTTGACTTTCATTACATGGACAATTGCAAGAGCTGCCAAATGTTCTGCCCAGCTCCATCCAGTCTCTTCCCCTACTTGGCATCTTCCCTGTTGCAAGTGGTGTTAACTCTTTCAGACACAGAGAACATTAGGTCATTCCCCCTTTGGAAAATGCTGCTGTCTCCCCAGTCCCTGTCCTACAATGTCCACTGTCGTTAGGCTGCTACAGACTGCCCTTCTCAACAGGGCTCTGACCTACCATCACAGAGGAGTCCCCCTGCAGCCCACCGACTCTGCAAGCTAGTGCCTAGATGGCGTGTGCTCACCCTTTGTCACTCCACACTTGCATTTCCTCCTCCTAGCCATGTGGAGTATTACTATGATTCCAGCTTCCCACTCACAGGAACCAAAGCTCAGAGTCCTATCCTACGACCCAGCAGACTGAGGACAGAACTTAGGGCTGTCTGAATCCAAACCAGTCCAACCTACCATTTCCATGATAGTTGCAAGAATGCACCACATGCCTGTACTTCCATTTTTGGTGCCCATGATGTCCTCTTCCAGGAATGCCCTTCAATCTTCTTCACTACTCAGCAAACATCCACCTATCCTGCATGGTCTGGTCCAACTGCCCTCAGCATCTCTGTGGCACCTTTTCAGATCACCCCAGACACAATGAGCTGCTCCCTCCTTTGTGAATCCAATGCCCTTTAATAACTCACTTTGGCCAATTTTTAGGGAAACTTCTTTACTTATATGTCTCTTTCATTAGTTTGAGAGTTAGGAATGATTTCTTGTTCATTTATTTTCTCAGCACCCATTGAAGTCTTCGGACACAGATGATATTCAATATTTGTTGTATTAATTAATGAGATAAGAGTTGGTCCAGTGCTCGTTGCTCATTTTACTTTCTTAGCATCATCTGCAAACATACAACCTACCCACCTGGGTATAAATGAAAGAAATATTCACACAAAGCAATTTTTCTCCATTTTTATCATTATTGACAATTCTCCTGACCTTTATATTTCAGGGTAATTAAATATTTTCTTTCGTTTGGTGGTCAAAGTCAAACTTAGAGAGAAAATTAGTAATGAATATCATGGCTGTAGAAGAGTTTTTCTGTATTATAGGACGAGATGCATTATTCTTGTCTGGAGGGATGAGGTTTCATGCTCTGCTAGTGGATTTCCAGGAGAAGGTTCAGAAGGGATATTGTTTAGTTTCATTTAGAGTTAAGTCACCCTCAAGAGAGGTGTTC
>JAQIFY010002037.1:0-13676 GCA_028533085.1 Varecia variegata | reverse complement strand
GTAAAACAGGTACTCTGATCATTCCTATTTTGAAGATGAATAAACTGAGGCACAGGAAATTTAGATAATTAGCCCATGGCCACACAGATATTAAATGATAGACCCAAGATTTGAACTCAGCAAGTTTATTAATAGTTCCAGAGTTAATACCTTTATCCAGTCTACACTGGATCCCCGATTGCTCTTTTCTGGTTAATATTTCCCAATGCATAAGCAACATTTCCTTAAATCATACCTCTTCCTTCTATTGACAACACTTTTAAAAAGCATTAAGAAAGGAATACAGTTTAGTTATAAAACATTATGGTGGTTTACTTTATATGGGCTAAACATTGAACTTGCAAGAATTTCTCTTCAATATATTTGATGTATTTTAAATGTAAATTAAAACATTTTTTTACATTTTACATAGTAAATCATTATACAATAATTTTAAAGATCTTAAATCTGGTGGCCTGTTTCATATATCTGACTTGAGAAGTTTGAGGTATGTAGGATGTCTGTGTTTGTGTGTGTGTATATATCTTTTCATGTATTATTCAGCAGTCTAGATAGAGTGGTTCTGAGCAGGTACCTAGCCAAGATCTAGTGAGGTTTCAATTAGTACATGTACTTCACCTGACACTGAGACAGACTATGAAACACATACCTGTGTCAAAATATGTCTGTACAGCATTAAGCCCACTCTATAGTATTACAATTGAATTAAAAAGTATTCTAAAGAGAACTTTTCCTTGCTCCCTCTTAGTTAGGTATTGACAGAAGACATCACTTTTATTGTTTCTTTAGTATCTATCTGGGATCATTTCCCATACTCGAGGAAGCAGTGTAGAGTGATGAGCAGCCCATAGGATTTTAGAGACAGACAATCATGGATATTAATGTGCATTTCTCCACTTACCAGCTGGAGAAACTTGAGCAATTAGTTTAGCACTTTTAAACCAGAGTTTCTCATCTGAAAAATAGGAATTATGTGCTTAAAGTTGATAATATGAAATTTACTCTCATGAAAGAAGGTAAGGTGTTTTGGAAAGTATAAATAGGAAAAATCTGTGCTGGCTGAAGAGTGATCAGGAGTAATTTCAGAAAAAATGGAGGACTTGAGCAGAGTTTTGAAGAATTGGGTAAGAAACCATTTTTGAACCACATGTGCAGTTTCAGCACTCTTTTAGGCTGTCTTATCTTTGGGAGGATTGATCAAAATCTAATTTAGACAGGATTAAACCTCAGTGCGTTTGGGGTCTCCCTCTGAAGGCATTGGAATGGACAGAGTGACATAGGGTCTTTTCTTAGTCTTTGACACTGCTGACAATCTGAGCATGGAAAGTCCTACTAAGATGCAGGGTAAGACAGCCCACCTTTCCTCAAATATCCAATTTTTCTACAACAATGGCTTCAAAATTTTTGCACATTAAAATCACTTGGGTAATTTAAGACCTGATGCCCAGGTCTTACTCTAGAACAATAAAATAAAAATCTCTGAGGAAGGAACCCAGTTATCAGTGTTCTTTTAAAACAACCCAGATGATTTCAAAATGTAGTTAAGTATAAGAACAGAGATTTAGTCTAGAATATTACTTATCATACTTTAGCATGCATCAGAATCATCCGGAGGGCTTGTTAGACTACTGTTTGCTGGGTCCTACCCCCAGAGTTTCTGAGTCAGTAGGTCTGGAAGGGGCCTGGAGAGTTGTCATTTCTAACAAGTTCTCAAGATAACACTTTGAAAGCCACTGTTCTAGAACAATGCTTCTCAAGCCTTAAGTGCATTGTAATCAACTGGGGATCTTGTTAAAATGCAAATTTTGCTTCAGTCATTCTTGAACAGAGCCTGAGATTCTGCCTTTCCAACAAGCTCCAGGTGAGGCTGTTGCTGTCCACACTTAGAGTAGCACGATTTGGTCCATCCACTGCACTGGGAAGGTTTGGTAAGAATCAGCATCCCCCTGGGGGATGTTAGAACTTGTTAGAACTACCCCACACTAGAATATGAACTTGCTTCTCAACAGTGCTGCACATTGGAATAATATAAAGGAGTTAAAAAGATCCATCTTCAATCCCAAAGATTTTTATTTAATTAGTGTAAGTGTGACCTGGACATTGGATTTTTAAAAATCTTCCCAGAAGGTTGTAATATGTAGCAAAGTTTGTGAACTATTGAGTTAAATTATCTCTGGAGTTTTTTTTTTTTTTTTTCCATTTTTTAAAGTTTATGTTCTAAATTTGCTTTAAAACTTTGAGAAAAAGTTATACAGTAACATACTTATTTAGTGCAAATCATTGCTGTTCTTTTATGGAATGTTTTGTGATAGTTTATTTTAAAAGGAGGCCTTCAAGCTGGAGATGGACAATCAATGGCTCAAGTGCCCCCCTCCTGTGTCCACGACAGAAATCACTGAATTCTCACAACGTTCATTGTCGCCTAGCTTCAAATGTCTTCTTAAGACATTGTTTTAGGCAGCTACAGCCAGATGATTGTGTTTTCACATATGTCTGCCATATGCATGCTTTATTTTCATTAACACCAACATATTGAGGGCCAACTGCATCCTAGTTATTGGGTTACAAAATGAATCTGACACAATCCCTGCCTTCTTGCTGTTCCCAAAGCAGTAGAAGAGGTTGGATTTTAATGGAAAAAAAGCTTAATGTAAGGTGTCACTGGTACTAACAAGTGATTAGAAGAATCAGCAGATTTCAGGGATCAAAGAAATCCCCAAAAGCCGTGGTACTCCACAAAGGTTGGTTTTAAACTGAATCTTGAAGAATAGGAAAAAAATAAATGAACTAAGATTAGGAGAATTGTGTTTCAGATAAGGAGACACAAAATCAGGAAGTGGAGAAAGCTCCTGCCATGTTGGAGAAAAATAAGCCCACTAGCTTGCGAGAAGCGAAGAGATTGTGTGGAAGTGTCAGAGGACTGTAGTTTAGACTGCCTTAACTGACACTTAGGGGAGTTTAAACTTTATATCGTAGGAAATAAGGAACTGATATTGAGCAATGAGTAAAATGCAGTGCTTTGGAAAATTTTTCTAACTAGAGATTATAGTAGAGATTGGTTCAAGGAGAGATTTTAAGGTAGAGAATAATGAGGACAAAAATCATCATCTTATATTTCAAGTCCTTTTTTTTATCCCTCCATTTCTAAAAAATAAATCTTACCACATTATATATTCATTTATGTTGATCCACTTAAAATTTTGTAATGAGACAGGTGTATTTTCTTGTTTTGGTATTAATGATAACAAAGTGCAAAGCTTTGGTTGAGCATATCTAAGTCAACTCAAATAAGTTTACTTGTATTGTCTGTGTATAATTTCAACTAAGAAGAAAATTCTGCTTGGCTGAAAAATTCCATTTAAGGCCTTCAAATTTTTAAATTATAGTTCTGCATTTTATCATTTTCTTCACAATTACTTGAATTATGATTACTAATATTTCTCTTTTCTTCCTTTTTTTTATTATATTTTTTTGAGACAAGGTCTGACTCTGTTGCTGTGTGCCTGTGCTAGAATGCAGTGGCATCATCACAGCTCACTGCAACCTCAAACTCCCGGACTCAAGTGATCCTCTTGCCTCACCCTCCCAGCTAGCTGAGACTACAGGCACACACTGCCACATGCAGCAAATCTTTCTATTTTTTTGTACAGATAGGATCTCCCCGTGCTGCCCAGGCCAGTTTCCAACTGCTGGCCTCAAGTGTTCCTCCCCTCTTGGCCTCCTAAAGTTCTAGGACTACAAGCGTGAGCCATTGTGCCTGGCCCTCTCTTTCATTTTTTAACAGCAACAATATTTAATAGTTTTATAGGCACCACAACCTAGGTTCAAATCTTAGCTTTTCCACTGGCTGACTTTATGACCCTGGGAAAATATCTTTGAGCTTTAGCTCCCTGATCTGTAAAGATAGATATGTGGAGTTGTTTTTTTTTTTCTATTTTGAACTTTAACTACTATGATTATAGGTACCAAGACTGTCTTTTTCACCATTGTATTAGAAGTGCCTAGCATAAGGTCTGTAATATATGTGATGAATTAATGAATAAACCTGATAGACCATAGTATTGATTTTGGCAACATAGTGTTGGATGAAAGATTTGTAAAAGATGCAGATCTAAAAGCTTCGAGACATGCAAATATATCTTGGAGGATGTTTTTGCCCACTGATCTGTGGACTGACACCTGCGCTATTCACTGAATTCAGATGCACTGGGAGACAAGTCTGTGTAAGACTAATGGTTGCAGAAGATGAGTAATGACAGGCATTTGCTTTCATTATTGATAGTGATATGCTTCATTTTTCATCTTAAAAAAAAGAATCATGTTGAATTAATTTGTTAATTATGCAAGTTTTTGAACATCTTTGATGTATCATAGAAAAAGTTATATGTTATTATTAGAATTAAAAGCCAATGGCAGGACTGCTACCAGAGCTAAGGTATTTCTACTTGCTTTTGTCAAAGAAAGGGATCAGTGTTGCTCATTTTCACTATGCTGCAAACCCACAATGTATGCTGTCAACCAATGCTTAGAAGAAAAATTTTAATCTCTAAGCCCCAAACCACTAATCAGTTCCATAAATCAGTAAGTTCAGTGAGGAAAATAAATCAGTCAGCTGGATTATTTGACCAGTGGTTTGTAACACAGTGCATCATAGTGAAAGCACTGAATCAATATAGCTTAAAGTATGCTGACTTTTACATCCTTTACATTGTTTTGTTTTAAATGCATAGTTGTTCTTTCTTATTGGATATAAGATAAAATACATTGTTTTTTTTCTCTCATGACATTTTAAGAAATTTAAGATGAAATATGGGATAATGATCATCCAGCCTACTTCCCCTTGATGTGAAAACTCTAGATTTGGAGATAAAAAGAAACAGCACAACAAAAATCAATCAACAACACTAATAATGACTCTTTGTATCCTACTTTTATAGTTTAAGAAGTGGTTTATTTTTTATTTTCTTGCCTTAATTGATCTTCATAGCAACCCAGTGAATTATTCAGAGTAAAGAAATACCCAGAGAGGTTAAATTACTTGGAGTTACTAAGGTCAAAAAACTATGAACTAAAGCTTAGTCATCAGTCTAGTATTGTTTTATTTATTTAAAAGCTAAAGGAATAGGGGGAAAAATCACATCTTTCCCTTAAATTTTGTAAGAACTGCTGTTTCAGAGAGTTAAATTCAGTAATAATAATTTAGTTTTCTACTGTGCAATGAACTCTGGATGCAAAAAAAAAAGAAAACACATATATTTCACAGTCTTAAAGACTTCCTAGTTTGCAGGGGAACTCAAACACATAAATATGAAGAAACAATGTGATAAGTTCTGTGTATGGAATGCTGTGGAATTTGGGTGAGGGAATTGATAGTTTGCCTGGGTGGACATTCCATTGTGCTGTAATTTATATAACTACTTTTTTGTTGGAGGATTTAAGAGCTCAGACCATCATCCTTCTTTGCTGAATATTCAATAATAGCATTTTCCTGTTGAGAATAGGGGTGGTGGTGAAGAACTGACTTAAGAAAATGATAAATAACAGAAATAAATATTAATTTCATTACTAAGGAAAAAATGATTGAGTGGCCTGCAAATATTATCATAAATATTATAATTACAAATATTATGGTAAGAGATTATAGGATTATAGGAGAAAATAAAGAAAATAACTGGGTACCATTTTTACTTTTAGGTTAAGATTTTGTGGGATATGATCATACTCACACTTTAACAAACTATCTTTGTTGAGAACATTTTGAGACATGGGAAATGCTATTGGATTTTCTAGGGAATCTAACATTAAAAATGCACAAATTATAAACCCAAATATCTCCAGTCTCTCTCAATAGCTTCCACATGGATTTTTAACGTGTCATAAGATGTATTTTTTCATGGCCTATTCTACAAAATAAACCCAGAATTTCATAATACAGCTGTACTCTTTTATAACTTTTCTTGATAACAAGCAATAAGGAATCTGTCCTTAGAAGTTACTTGGGAAGATACTGGATTTACATATTCCAAAGACAATTTGTAATGAACTTTCTTCTCCCTTCTTCCCTCTTTCACCCCTCTCTTCCTCTCTTCTCTTCTTCTTCTTTGCAACTTCATTGATTGTCATGTTGTTTTCTTTTGTGTGTTTTAGATTGATTCTTACCTTTTTGTTACTGGAATAATCTGATGTGGATAATAGATAGTTAGAAATTAAGTTGAATAGAACATAGCACTTGTATGAAGTACATTTTTCTGGTCAAATATCATTTTACAAGATATTTAATATCTCAGTTGTAACATGTTCCCCAAACTTTTTCCTTCCTTTTCGTTCCCTCCAATGCTGTAACATCCTACACACATGCACATGCACACATGAATGGGCACGCACACACACACATCAGTCCCGCGCATCCTATGATTTTTGCCATCTTAGACTTTGTACCATGTAGTTTTTCTGCCTTCCATTTAGATTACATATTTGAATATATTCTCTGGTAAATTTTATCTTCAGTTTTTTCTTACATGCTTAATTATGGAAATGTGACCTAGAAAAACTATGAATAAGTATGTGTAAAGAGAAACTACTGCTGATTCATTTATTTATTCAGCAAATAGTGAATAATAGCTTCTAAGACCAAGATACCATGCTAGGCAATGGAGATAATAAAAGTTTCTGGTGCATTAAACTTGCCCATAGAATAGTGGAAGTCTCAGAAAGATTCACAGAGAAGGTGTATTCACCAGGGATAATATCTGTTAGGTTCATTGCCCTTTTTTTTAGCTCAAACATCACATTTGTCATATAGTAAGTACTGAATAAATATTTATGAGAAGAATGACTTTTAAATCAGGGAAATTATGGAGGTATTTACAAGGTGCTGTCTGAGAAATCAACTAAGGCCAGAGTCGTACTACAACGTTTAGGATGGCAGTTTTCATTTCCTTCATTTATTTACTTTATACCTCAAAAAGAAGTTAGAACTTTTATATACCATGTAATAGAGCCAAGTAGTCAAATACTGTGTTTATAATAAAATGACATTTTGCCTGTCAAAAATGCTTAGCATAAAGAAAAAAAAAGAAGGCATTCAATGAGTATAATTTCTTGAGTTTTCCTTTTCTCATTTGTTACTTTCATTCTTTCCTTCCACTTAAATTTCAACTTGATCGAGGTTTTGTAGGTCCTGAAGCTTATCTGATTTTGGGTACCCCTTTGAAAAAATAAACATAACATAATGAAATAAAAATTAAGTGCAAGAGTGAGTATTTAAAGTGAGAAAATAAATCACAAAAGTTTAAATTTTAAAAAGCTGGGAAATACCATAAAGATTATAAAATCTAGGCAAATAATAAAATATTTTAATTAATTACCTGATAGCTGCAAGTCTATAAATTTCTTTTATATTATTTTGGATACAGAATGTTAAAGATAAGTCAACCTTTTCTGCAGAATGATTAATCAAAATTGATCCTTTTTTAATAACTTAAAAATGTTTCTTTTAGCTTCACAGCTGATAATTATCCGATGATTAGTGATGGTGAGCATCTTTTCATATACCTATTGGCTATTTGTATATTTTCTTTAGAAAAATGTGTATTCAAACCCTTTGCCCATTTTTAATTGAGTTATTTGTGTTTTTTGCTATTGAGTTGTAGTAGTTCCGTGTATTTTGGATATGAGCCCCTTAATAGATATACAGTTTGTGCATATTTTCACCCATTCTATAGGTTGCCTTTTCATTCTGTTGATTATTTCCTTTGAGAAGCTTTTTAGTTGGATATAGTCTCACTTGTCTTTTTTTTGCTTTTGTTGCTTGTACTTGTACTTTTAGTATCATGTTCAATAAGTAAGTCATTGCCAAGGCCAATGTCAAGAAGTTTTTCCCTCACATTTTCTTCTAATATTTTTATAGTTTCAGGTCTCATGTTTAAATCTTATATCCATTTTGAGTTGATTTTTGTGTATGGTGTAAGATAAGGGTCCAATTTCATTCTTTTGCTTATAAATGTCCAGTTTTCCTAGGACCATTTGTTAAAGACTATTCTTTCCCTTCATTACCTTTTTCCATATCTTTTTTTCCATGTGGTTTTATAATTGGATTTGGTTTGTTGATCCCAAGAGCATCAGCTCTGTTATTTTCAAAATATAATAGTCAACTTTATAAAATGATTTAGAATGAAATACTCCTTTTGGAAAGGACAAGATTAAGAAGATTCTTGAATGTCAGATTAGATACTTGGACTCTATTTGTCATGTAATTGTAATCTTTATTCAGCAAATGTTTACTGGGATCCTTAATATAAATAGAATATATACTACCCTGCATAGTCTCTCTCTCTCTCCCCCTCTCCCTCTCCCTTTCCCTTCTTACCCATATTTAATACAAGTGTATTTTAGATATGATCTCTGGTTTGGAAAGATTATAGTTTACTTGTGGTTGGGAGAAAAAACAAGATATTTTAAAGGAATAAAATTATAAATTGTGATAAATATATTCTAGATCTAGGAATAAGGCAGCTAAGAAACGAATGAAAGCACTTGGTATTTGGTATGTCATTTTAAGTGTGTCAGGGATTTCAGTGTGAAGATATAAGGGATGTGACATTCCAAGCTGAAGGGACTAACAAGGGCTCATTTTCTCACCTAAAAGCCAGACCTAGGTAATTGAATGCCGGATAGGTGCCACTGCTCACAAAATTCTCAGGGACCCAGCTCCTTCCAGCTCACCTGCCACTGCTCACTCGGGAGTAGCCCTTGTTTTCATGGTCTGAGATGATCCAGTTACCACCTCCCTGTCCAGGCAGCAATAAGGCAAAGGGTTGAGAAAAGGGACAAAGGACACTTACAAGCTGTTATTAAGGAAGGATTCTTCAAGCTTATTTGGACCCCTTAGCTTACATCTCATTAGCCAGTACTACATCCATTGGAGCTACATCTGGGATATGTAGGGAAATGTAGCTAAATCATCTATTAGTTTGCAAGAAGGCAAGAACGATATTAGGGGAAATTAAACTTAAAAGAACAAGTGGAGGAAATATGGTATTTTGGGCAGATAACCATAATAGAGAGCCAGAAAACCTTTGTTTAGATGCAGTTTCCCCTGTGTTCCCTTGCTAAAATTTGTTTGTGCTTCTAAAAATTAAGGCAATCATTCTGTCCTAAATTCTTCATAGTGTTTATGGTTGAGGATCAAATCCAACTGACGAATTTATCAGCACTTTAAAAATTAAACGTTGCACAAATATAAAGCATTATCTTCTAAAGCATTAAGCAAGCTGTTGAAAATAAACTCAAAGAATATTGCTGAGGCAATATTTCAGTTTTTACGTCAGCCCCATGGTAACCTTATGTGACAAGAAGAGTGATCAGGCATTAATGACAAATAATTCTTATGTAGAGAGGACACATCTTTGTTAATGAGTTCCTTTCAGGAACACAATAATGCATTTGATTCTTCTATCAACTCTGTGCAGAAAGGATTATTATGCCCATTTTAAAGACAGGAGAACTAAGGCAGGGAGGTTAAATGTATAGCTCAAAGCCATGTAACTGAGTAGTGGGTTTAGAAACTATGTTGTCTGGAAATGTCTTACACTCTTTTATCTGTGTTGCTACTCTAGGCTTTATATGTCACGTTTTGTTGCCCATTTGGTAAAGTCTAGATCTCTAAGATTAGAGTGACAGACTCTCAGTTATTTATCCTTACTTTATTTACATGGTGTTCTTTCTCATTTCTCCCTAATGTAAATCAAATCCTCCAATCTGCCAATCCTTTCATGCATACACATGTTACTCTGCACAACCACCTAATTTGCTGCTCCAATAAAATGTTCTTCTGTTGTTGGCTTTCTTTATGTCTGCTCCTTCTGTAAGTGCCAAGTTAGATTCCACCTGTGTGAGGCACTTCAGGCCACATAGATCTTCCATTTTCCTGAACTTCTTAACACAGAGAATATATATAGAATGCATATATTACATTTAATTATAGAAGTAAATTATACACTGTATCGGATTATTCCATATGTCTTAGATTTTTCTCCGCAAGTAGACTTTAAGGTTTTATATTTCTTACGTTATTTTAGTAGCACCAGGACAATGGTAATAATATAGGAGAACTAAAACTAGTTCAGGTCTAAATTGAGCCAACAATCCATAAGCAACTACTAAGATTTAGTCTCAATTTTCATGACAAATGAGGAAACAGGTTTGAAGAAGCAAAGACACTGATCCAATGTCAACAGCTAGGAATAGAATCCTGCTATGCTAAACTTGTTGCCTAAGGCTTGATCCTCTACAACTCTCAATTGAACATTTGACTGAAAGCCAAATACTGTGTGTACACCTGTGTGTGTGTGTGTGTGTGTGTGTGTGTATGTGTGTGTGTTTAGCTTACTGAAGCATTCCTCAGTAATAGTAGCCCTTAGGTTAATTTACGCATGTCTTTTATCAAAAACTGAGAAGACAAGAACTGATAGGAATTTTATCAGTAGAAAAGGTAGATAAGTAGTTTTAATTAAGTCAAAATATAAAAGTTAACTGCAGAGATATTCTCTTATGCATGTAGTCATGAGATATTTAATTCATATCTATGTTGCCATCTACAAGGCCTAACCATACAATTGCTTTTCTTCCATATATAATGTAAATTGTTTTAGAATGGAGGCAATGTTATCTGCTTATGCTCATTTTGTAATCCCGAAAGTAACTGGAATAGTACCAAGCATATATAATTATAGAAATACATTGTCAGAAGAAAATTAGAAGATTATATTCTTCTTTATCTTTTTCTGATGTATGAATTCCTTTTCCAAGTGAATTTTATAGACTGTTGAGTATTTTGAGTGTTAGGCAACTAAAATATTTAAAGAGAACAAGTATGTTCGTATTTCATCTTAGGATGTTGAATTAAATTTGCTAAATTAATTTTTAATGGTTTTGAATATACATATATAAAATATATCCATTATAGCTTAAGCTATCAATCATCTATCCATTTATATATCTTTGTTTACATGTGAAAAACTGAAATATCAAGAGAAAAGTTTTGTGCTTATTGTTACTACCAATGGGTCAGTGATTTCTCCATTCCTCTTCTGTGTTCAAGACAATGTTCAGAACCACAGGGAAAAGACTGAAAATAAGAAGTTCTGCCATATATTTTAGAGATCATATTTTATTATTCCTTATGACTACAGATAAGTTTTTTACAGTTGAGAGTTTTTTGATTCAAATTATTTAATTGTTAGAAAAAAATCATCTTATGTTATACTGTTTGAGTATGTGTTCATTTTGAGAAGCAAGGATGCTGGACTCTCAGATCCAGTTGAGACCTTCTAATCTAACCACTTGATTACACATGAGTCTATGTAACTTACCTGAAGTTAATAGGCAATCAATGGTAGGGCAGAGTCAAGAATTAGTTCTCCTCATTTTTAGACCTTCTCTGTCTTTCTCTCTTTTGCTTTCCTTTTCCCTACCAATTTTTATTAATAGGTTTTAATTCTCAAAAGAATCATTGTATGAAGCAAGACAATTTATTCAAGAGGTCACTAATTCTTCTTTTCTGTCTTCTTTTTTGCCTCTCTAGCCCTCTTCAATCTAATTCCTGTGGGCCTGCGTGTGGTGGCCATCCAAGGGGTGAAGGCCAGCCTCTATGTGGCCATGAATGGTGAAGGCTATCTCTACAGTTCAGTAAGTACCATGTAGTGTGTGTGTGTGTGTGTGTGTATGTAAACTGCCAAAACACCTGATGAGAGGTCACGGAATAATCATTATTTTAGGGAAGAAAATTGGAAATTGAAGTCATTTTATGTTTTCCGATCCAGATGTACAGGATTATTATGAGGATTTTATAATTTAGGATGTTAAAGATCATGTTTTGTTAAATGAGCAAAAAGCCAGTTACTTTCCATGTAATATAAATTCTCTATGTCTAACTTCTACTTCTAGAGAATAGTCTATCATTTGAATTTTACCTGTTTAATTCAAGAAGTAAGACATTTTTCCTTTCTCTTGTTATCGCTCCTTCAAGTACAGAGGATAGCTTAAGAACAGAAATTCTTCAATAGACAAATTAAAGGGAGTGTTTTCCGTCCTATTGTGGAGAAAAAACTTTCAGAATAGATTGTGGTTTTGTTTGTATTTAATAAATGTGTAGTATCTAATGCATCAGATTCTCAGAGTAACTGCTTAATTCAAAGGCAATATGAACTGGATTGGAGGCAGGTATATTTCGGTTTCATTTGCATTTCAGTTACTATCTAGATATCCCTTTGGGCAAATCACACCCCATCTTTGGCTTTATTTCTGGACCTTTTAAATGAGAGTGGTGGACACTATGTTGTCTAACATCCCTTTCAATTCCCAAACTGGTGAAATTAGGTAGCATCAGTGGCTACATTATCAGCACTAACATGTTGTAAAGTAGTTAACACTATTCTGATGCCTATCTCACTCTCAAGATAATAATTTATGCATTGAGAGGATGTGGCTACTGTGATGTTGTGTGTATATATATAATTTCTGCTTTCTCATAAGAGAGTTGGCTATTTGTAGTTCATGAAAAAAATTCCTTGAAAATCATGGTTGCAAATTTCCACCCTTACTTTCCATGATCTTAGTAAATAACACAAGGTGACTTGGGAAGTTCATGTATGCTTACTGGATTTTAAATTAGTTATTGACTAGTTTTTATTAAGCTCTTTCATTATTCAATTAAACAAATATCTGGTATATTGTGGCTCTGAAACCAATACCCCAAAATATGGTACTTTGACATACTGAACTGGATCAAGGTCTCCCTGACTTTCCCATCCCCCTCCTGTCTCTCAGTCCTGCCTGTCCCAAAGCACAGAATGAAGTTATTTTATCTGCCTAAAGTTTGGACTGCCAAGGAAGAAAACAATTACCTCTGGTCTCTTGCTTGAGTTTTTCGTTAACTGAATTCGTATCTCAGGAAGAAAGACTGAAGTCTGTCAACACACCTGAGCAGACTTTTGTCACAAACCACTATCTGCTCTGTGGGCCCAACAGACTGTCCCAGGCCATTGAATGCCCCTAAAAATCATTTACTACTCCCCTAAAATCATCCACACTTCCCCATTTCCCTTTTCCCTAACAAGAATGGTGTATAACCATCTATATTGCATGGTGGGACAATCACTCTGTGATTCTTCCCTGGGCACGTTAATAAATTTGTATGCCTTTACTCCTATTAATCTGTGTTTTGTCAGTTGATTTTTGGTGAACCTTCAGAGGGCAAAGAGAAAGAATTCTCTTGGCTCTAAAACATACATTATTCTTGCTTATTAGTAATACATTTTTCATTCATATTAGAATTCTTAAAGTTACTATTTTACTGTTGAATATATTTTGATCTAAATACACAATTATATACTATATGTGTACATGTGCATTTTTTCAACAGTTTTTACTCAAAATAATACTTAAATACATTTTCAGTTAAATACTGGGCTTTCATTCTTAAGTGTCATAGTTCTAATAATTCTTAATGTCCAGTTCTGGTGAGATCATTTTAAATGTAGGAATTAAAATAAGAGAAAAAAAAAGGTAACAAGTTGTTGTTTTGAATAATTCTAATTAAACATTTTTCTTTATAAAAAAGCTTTGTGTTAAAAATTAAAACGTGGAGATGGTCTTAGGATAGTATTGCTTTAAAG